>BQNB010117758.1:0-21119 GCA_026074375.1 Tanacetum coccineum
GGATTTATCAGACCAAGTTCATCGCCATGGGGAGCTCAGGTTATGTTTGTTAAGAATAAGGATAGATCCTTCAGGATGTGCATTGACAACCATGAGTTATACAAGCTAACTATGAAGAACCGATATCCACTACCGAGAATTGATGATCTGTTCGATCAATTACAAGGTTCTAGTGTCTACTTAAAGATTGATCTACAATCAGGTTATCACCAACTCATAGTCTGAGAAGAAGATATCCCAAAAAACAACATTTACAACTTGTTATGGTCATTGTGAATTCCAAGTGATGCCATTTGGTTTGACCAACGCACCAACGGTATTCATGAATCTGATGAATCGGGTGTGTAAACCATACCTGGACAAGTTTGTAATTGTGTTCATAGATGACATTCTAATTTACTCATGAGGCAAGGAAGAACATGAAGAGCACCTAAACTTAATCTTGGAACTGCTTAATAAAGAGGAGTTATAGGCCAAATTCTCTAAGTGTGAATTTTGGATACAAAAAGTACAATTTCTCGGGCATGTAATCGATAGTCAAGGCATACACGTTGATCTCGCTAAGATCGAGGCTATTAAGGATTGGGCAACACATACAACTCCCACGAAAATACACCAATTTCTAGGTCTTGTCGGCTATTACAAAAGATTTATTGAAGGTTTCTCAAAAATTACCAAGCCTTTGACTAAACTAACTCAGAAAAAGCAAAAGTTTGATTGGGAAGAAAAAGAAGAATCATAATTTCAACTATTGAAGTAGAAACTTTGTAGTGCGCCAATTTTAGCATTACCAGAAGGAACCGACAACTTCGTGGTCTATTATGATGCCTCACACAAAGGACTGGGTGCTGTATTAATGCAGAAGGAGAAACTCATAGCCTACGTATCTCGTCAACTAAAAGTCCATGAAAAGAATTATACACCTCACAATTTGGAGTTAGGAGCGGTAGTATTTTCTCTTAAGATTTGGAGGCACTACTTGTATGGTACGAGGTGTACCATGTTTACAGACCACAAAAAGCCTTCGACACATACTTGATCAAAAAGAGTTGAACATGAGGCAACGTCGATGGATCGAACTGCTTAGTGACAATGATTGTGATATTCGTTATCACCCTGGGAAGGCGAGTGTTGTAGCCGATGCTTTAAGCCAAAAAGAGCGTGCTAAGCCACTACGAGTTCGAGCCTTAGTCATGATAATAAATTCAAACCTCCTTTCATAGATTTTGGATGCACAAGTCGAAGCCGTCAAAGATGAAAACATTAAGGATAAGAACCTACATGGTATGGACAAGGAGTTTGAGAGTCGTCCAGAAGGAACCCGATGTTTCATGAACAAGAGTTGGTTACTACATTTGGTGATTTAAGGGATTTAATTATGCACGAGTCGTATAAATCCAAGTATTCCATACATCCTGGATCTGACAAGATGTACCACGGCCTCCAACAATTGTACTGGTGGCCTAATATGAAGGCAGATATCGCCACATATGTTAGTAAATGTTTAATGTGGTCAAAAGTAAAAGTTGAATATCAAAAACCATCCGGTTTCCTGGTAAAACCTGAGATACCCAAATGAAAATGGGAACGAATAACAATGGAGTTTATCACAAAGCTACTGAAGACGTCAAACAGTTATGACACTATGTGGGTGATAGTTGACCATCTTACCAAGTTCGCACATTTCCTACCAATCAAAGAGAATGATAAGATTGAAAGACTGACAAGAATTTACCTGAAAGAAGTAGTCTCGAGGCATGAAGTGCCAGTTTCAATTATCTCGAACATAGATAGTAGATTTACATCTAGATTTTGGCAGTCGCTCCAGAGAGCTTTAGGAATTCGTTAGGATATGAGCACTACATATCATGCGCAGACCGATGGGCAAAGTAAAAGAACCATCCAAACATTAGAAGACATGTTACGCGCCTGCATGATTGATTTTGGAATTGGTTGGGATAACCATTTACCCCTGGTTGAATTTTCCTACAATGACAGTTACCATACCAGCATTAAGGCTGCACCGTTTGAGGCACTTTACGGTCAAAAGTGTCGATCATCTTTTTGTTGGACCGAGGTTGGAGATAGCCAACTCATTGGTCTAGAGATCATTCAAGAAACAACTAAGAAGATCATTTAGATACGAAGCAGGATATGAGGCGTAAACCTTTAGAATTTCATATTAGGAATAAGGTCATATTGAAAGTCTTGCCATAGAAGGGCGCGATACGTTTTGGAAGACGAGGAAAACTGAACCCAAGGTATATCGAACCATTTAAGGTCTTAGCTAAGATTGGCCCTGTAGCTTACCGACTCGAGCTTCCACAAGAACTCAGTGGTGTTCACAACATATTTCACGTCTCTAATCTGAAGAAGTGCTTATCAGATGAATCACTCGTCTAACCATTATAGGAAATCCAAGTTGATGATAAATTAAACTTCATCAAGGAACCAATGGAAATTATGGATCGGGAAATCAAACAGTTGAAACGAATCAACATTCTAATTTTTAAGGTTTGTTGGGATTCCAGAAGAGGCCCTGAATTCACTTGGGAACGTGAAGACCAATTCTGTAACAAATACTCGCACTTTTTCCCAAACACCTCATCAACAAATACCACAAACTGAAATTCAGGAAAACATTCATTTAACGGGGGAAGACTGTGATAACTGATATTTTTCCAAGTTAATATTTAACTATTAACTTGAATATTTTAATTTGAACAAGTACATATTTGATTTTTACGTATAACCGTTAAGTTATCCCGCATAACGTAAAACAACTTTGAACGTATTTCGTCTCTAAACAAAGTTTAATCTACGTTAATCAAATACATTGTTAATCTCATGAGCATGATTTATAAGTTATATGCATACAGTTTTATAAATTTTACGTAAATCATTCAAGTCTTGCATTACATTTCATGCATGCACTACATACCCAATACCCTTACCACCTTTGAGGTATTTATGCAACTAGTAAATATACATTTCAAAAATAATTTTCCCTCCCCCTCATACCCATATAAGGTCGGCCTCCCATACCTAACACCATCCCAAAAAAGTAACTCCAACATGTTCTTTCCACCTTGTAACCTCCACCTCTCCTAAACCTTGTTTAACTTGCATCCATACTCTAACATATAGCTTAGTCCATTCAAGAATCTCATTTTCCCCCTTCCTTGCTATAGTGGATGGCTCAACAACCCTCCCCATGCATACTTCAACATCCTATTATGGTAACATGTCACTATTTGATCCCAAAGTTGCTTTTGATCCTTACCACTTCTTTTTCTACTAAATGCATCAACTAGTAACATCTTTCACACATTCAAAACACACAAAATCTTGTCTATTGCTCTTGCTAATTTTGGCAGCAACAAGGGTATAAGGAAAGGGTTTCAAGTTTTTTGTAATAGTTACTTAGAAGATTAGGGTTTTGGTACTTAAAAACTAGGGTTTTCTAAGTGTAGTTGGGTTAGTTTATGCATTCCTTGATCTTTAAATCACCACAAATCTTTGTAATCATATCATATAACTCATTTCACATATATTTTATTTTCTAAGCATCATTTTATATCACCACTATATATTTGTTGTGTTAAAAAGTGAATTAAACCTTAGTACAAAATACCCTAAATATGCCCAGAAAACATGTCAACTTGTGAGCTTGTTTTAACCACTTTAAAAAACACTTTTGGCAAGTTTCTTTCAACAACACTTTAATATAAGGTCTTACGTATGTTCCTGTAGAAATATATATATTATAGGATTTTTTAGCATTTTCAAATAGTTTTTGCAAAACAGTGTGTCAATCATCTACGTTTTTGAGTTCGAATTTTGCAACTTTATTTTGAATGCCTTAAACTGTGAATCTGTGAAAAAGGCCATACAATTTGGAAAGATAAAACATAGAACTAAGTGTGGGGACTTGTTTTGACTTAATTGGTTAAGAAGCGAGTGAGATATGCTCGTTTAAACTCGGGTCATTTTTCAATCTGCTCACACAATTTTAGGTTTTTGTATAAAAGAGTGTAACTTGTTATTTTCTATGTGTTTTCACATATAAAGCTTTCTAAAACTTCACTACAAGTCTATATGGGTGATAAAATATTATAAAACTCATATGCATATACCACATGTCGTATTGTACCTACGACGTCTTAATTATTTAGTTCGCGGTTAGGATTCATTGTTTGTTTAACTTGCTTATATTTCCCGTTGTATCACTTGATTGAGGTGAGTTTCATAGCCCCATGTTTACTCACTTTATACTCGTTTTGAAATACTTTGGGATGAGAATACATTGCTTACTTTTACTTATGAGCACAAGTGCATTAAACTTTTACGGTTTGCCTAAGTACCTTTTATCCCACTATTGGCCCCCCACTATCATAAACTGTTAATTACTTTGTGTAAGCACGAATGTTGTGAATAAATCAATTGGGGTTGATACCCCCATCCAGTTTGATAACTCTCACTGGTCAAATGAACGCATTTCATTTAGGGAAACTCTAGGTGTTCTTGGGATAGACACCTACCGGGGTAACAACTTGTAACAACATAAACGTTGGTTTCGTAATACTTTTCTGTGATATTATATTTGTTATAATAGTCACACCCAAAAATCTTATGGTCCACGTTTATACTTACTTAAACCTATGATATCATCAACTTTAGGTTGATGTTTTAGCATGTATTTCTCATATCCATAACTTACATGGTTATGCCTAGCACATGAAGTCTCATGTTAGAGTCATCATTGTGGTTGCATCACATTGGAGATTTCTTGCATAAACTTATATCATTTTATTGTATCAAAACTTATTTTGTATTTTGATGTGAAACTTTGAGACATTATCCTGTTGGAAAACTATGTTTATTAAATGAATCAAACGAGATATTTTAAACGGCTCATGTAAAGGTCGTTCTTTATATTTTGTGTTCCTTGTGCTATGAAGTCATACCCCAGTTACCTTTCCGTTGTAATATTTTAGAGGTGTCACACATCCTAACAATCTTGTCGATATATAAGGAAACTCGATACATTAAGAAACATACCTAATCGATTAATAACTAATCCTAACTTTGATACTAATAATACTAACAATTTTCACCTTAGTACCAAGACTAATTAGCCAAAGTTCAATTATCGTATGGAGATACTTGGTGTCAGCTAATTAGTCCTTGTACTAAGGTGGAAATTGTTAGTATCATTAGTATCCAAGTCTAGTTAGGATTGGTTACTACTCGATTAGGTATCTTTTGTTATGTATCGATAGGCTTGCTAGGATGTGTTTGAGGTTGTTTGAGACTCAAGCAAGTCTCCTAGTTGGTTTACACTAAGAGAACCGACCCCTTAACCAAATAAAAGGAGGTGAGGGGGTGATGCTCATAACATACTCATCTATATTCTTTCCTTGTAACTGATTCTAGGTTTAATAAACGGAAACATCTGGTTCTTTGTAGTGTCTTGTATTTACTTACGGTCTAGAGTTCCACAGTAGAACTTCTAGTTTCTTGTTGTAGTTGTCCGACATACTCTTAAAAGTTTGATCAGTAATATATACAAAAGATGGTAATGATAAAAAAACATACTAATAATTCACAGAGTAATAAAAGCTCATGTCATGGGGTAAGGTTGAATTGAAGGGAGCAATGCTAGGATCACATAATTTTTACAAACAAAAATCCACACATACATGTGGCATGTAAAGTGTACCAATTAGGTTGCATGAAGTTTTTTCTTTTTTTCTTTTCACTTTTCATAATCAAGTGACACTTATATGTGCGTATATTTTTTTATAAAAATTATGTGAGTCTAGCATTTCTTAATTGAAAGCGTTTCTGCAACACACAATTAAGTGGACGAGAGTTGAGACATACTCTTAACTATGAAAAGAAAAAAATTAATGCATAAAAGCAAGTGAACAACTAACTTTGTGGAAATGTGGCTCAAACCAAAGAGACTCCATATTCTATATGTGTCGGTAAGGCCACTATTGATGTGATGTGGCAGATTGTATACACCTTCATTTCTCAGCTCAAAAAAAACCAAACGCCCCTAAAAATCCATGGAGATTTTTTCCAATCCTAATCCCTTGATCATGATTCTTCCTGTTTGATCACCATCCACTTTATAACGTTTGATTATTGAGGTATTATCATTGATTCTGTTCTCGTATCCTCCTTTATTAGATTCGACGTGGTCTTAGGTTTTAGGGTTACGTTTTTCGATCATATCCCTGGTTCCTGTTGATCATCATTCATTTAATAACGTTGGATTTTGAGCCTTAATCTTTGATTTGTTCTCTAATCATCCTTTATCAAGTTCGACGTGGTCTTAAGGTTTGGGTTTCGATTTGATTTAGGGTTTTTAGTCTTTCTTTGGTGGTTTTAAGGTTTTTTTTCGTTATCATGGGTGATCGTCGCTCCAAAGAGGATGGTGTGCTTAACATTTCCACTTCAATCTTCGTCACTAATTTCCCTGATCAGACTAACCCGAAGGAATTATGGAGTCTTTGCAATCAATATGGGCAATGTTAATTGACGCCATTACATGTACCTAATAGAGACCAAAGGGGAAGGTTCGCGACGGTTTTATATTTGTTTCCATCAAGACCTCTGATGTGGAAGAATTGGTTAATAACTTAAATCACTATGGATGGTAAACACAAACTACATGCCATATTAGCTAGATTTAATAATAGACCACCGATGAACAAGGGGTGGTTATCCATCCAATGTTAAAGCAATCACAGAAGCAGCTCTAGTTGTTAATTCGTAATAGTAATGGGTCATCAGGTGCCCACATAACGCTTACATTCCAGGCCGCTAAAGCTATCACATATATTTCATTTTTAAGTGAAAGTCTCAACCCTCTTTTAGTCCTTGACGAGTCTGTCATCATGAACGTATCTTCTTTTTATTTTTTTATTTCTAGTATATCATTTTTGTAATTTCACTTTTCCTTTTTTATGTTTAGTTTGTTTTTTCTTCTTGTTCTTTTTCTGCTTCTTCTTTCTTTTTTAGTTTCATTCATTGTGCTATCATCTTGTTTCAGCTTCATTTTATATTTTATCTTCTATTCTTTCTTACTTCTATTTATTTTTGCTATTTTTTTTCCTTTCTCTCTTTATTTTACTTTTCTTGTTTTTACTTGTTTGCTTTTGTCTCTCGGTTGGCAAGCTAAAGGGAATTTGGTTTTCCATACCAAAATTAAAATAAGATTCTTATGGAAGAAGGTTTCACTGATATCAACATACGTTACATGGGAGGTTTTTGGGTGCGTCTTCAGTTTTCATCTAAAATCTCAAAAGAAAACTTTATGTCTCATGTTGGCGTCAATTCTTGGTTTTCTAAGATTAAACAGACTTCAAACTCATTCTATGTTGATGAAAGGGTTGCCTGGATTGAAATTGAGGGTGTTCCTTTACGTGCATTGTCTCATAATACCTTTTCTAGGGGACTTTGTTGTATGATGAAGACGAGGGTGCTCCTCACTTCCACAGGAAACACTTGTGCATTAAAACTACCATTCAAGACATTATTTTTGATTCTATCAAAATCATTGTCAAAGGGAAAGTTTTTTGGATACGTGTTAAAGAATTAACGGGATGGGCACCAAACTTCAAAGACATGCATGATGAGGAGTCTGATTCGGATACTGAATCTGTGGACAGCAAGATTCATATCTTTCAAAAGGATGAACTTTCTGAGATAGAGAGTGAGAAAGAGGAAATTCCAGAAACCGTTTTTGTGAACCAAAATATGCTGAGATTAAATCTTCCACCTCTGACGAAATTCATAAGGAGGCTTACAAGGATGATATATCGGAGGATTCATTTAATATTTCCGCGGCATTCTTATAACAGGAGAACCTGCCTACTTCTGTGTATCAACATAACGGGAAGGATAACACTTAATATCCACCAAGATTTACGCCTTGTGACAGGTCAAAAGTTAACTCAAATTTGGAGCAATGTCCTTTAGGAGGCGTTAATCAGGCAAAAGGGTCCCCACGTAAAGAAAATGATTCCATGGCTAGCCACAAGGAGAGTGTTAATGCTTTAGGTTGCTCGGGTAGTTTTCAAAAAGTATGTACTCCTAAATCAGGAGGTTCTATGCTCCAATTTATTGAAGATTTAATCAAAGTAGGTTAAACGATGGGTTATAAGATGGAAGGATGTATGAATGACATTGAGGAGATAGTGAAAAGTCAAGGAGCTTATGAGTTTTATAAATGAATTTCATGTCTCTAAATATCCAAGGTCTTGCTCAAAAGGCCAAAAAAGATTAGGTAAGGGAGTTATGTTACAATAACAAAGTTAATTTTCTAACTTTGCAGGAAACAAAAATAAAGCAGGTGGACATCTTTAATATTAAAGCTTGTTGGGTGAAAACCTATCTTTTCTTTGATTATGATGTAGTCTTCATGGGTAGCTCAGGAGTATTTTATGTTTTTGGATTCAATATGTTTCTAAAGGAGAATACTACCAGTTTTATTAATCATTGCTATTAGGGGCACTTGGCTTCCTAATAACAAAAATATGCTTATCATCTCAGTCTATGCTCCCCAAGACTTAGCTGAGAAAAAGATGCTTTGGAATTATCTGAATCTGGTGATTAACCAGATGGACATGAGACCGTATTTGATAGGTTATTTAAAGTGAATTCGTTTAAAACAAAAGAAAGATATGGCTCTATTTTTAATGCTTGAGGGGCTGCTGCTTTTAATTCTTTCATTTCTGCAAGAGGTTTGATGGAAGTGCCTACTGGTGGCTACTCTTTTACATGGTCTCATAAATCTGCTTCCTAAATGAGTAGACTTGATAGATTTCTTGTTTTAGAAAATTTACAGAGATCGTGTCCTAATCTTTTCCATCCGTCGTTTTGGATCGTTATCTTTCTGATCATAGGCCTATTTTTTTGCGTGAATTAAGTATGACTATGTGTATCATTTTCTCATTTTCATGTCCATTGTACGTCTCTATTAATGAACAATAATTTAATTTAGACCGATACGCTTACATTTAATGTTTACTTTTAATGCTAAAGCCCGTCGTAGACTAGAAATTCAATTAATGTAAAACGGTCATAAAATAAACGGGTTTACACATCAACCAAGAAAGAAATAATTATTACAGGAATAATTATGAACTTTGCGTATTTTATTTCTATTGGTCACGTAAAAAGGTTTACGCTCCGCGATAAAATACATTCGGACACACCCCGAAATACCTATACTAACCAGGACTCAAAACCAATACCCACTTTGCAGAACCTAAACACAAAATTAATCAAATCTTGTTTTATTGTCACTTTATGCCAGAATGTGGCAAGTAAATCCACAAAAATAAAAAATCATCCTTTGTGAATTACTTGTACCAAATGCCACCTAATATCCTTAGGCACGTGCATGAACATCCTTTTGCCCTAAAAACTTGTCCAAGATGGTCCTCCTTACTAAGCCCTTACCCAATGGTTAATACCCATTTTTGGCTTCCTTGCCCTTTCTTAGCCGCGGTTAGCAATGTAACAACACACCAAGACATATTATTTTCCATAATCAAGCAAATCTTGTACACCAAACTAACTAATTAAAACAAGTACCATAGTGGTTTAGGCTAAATACATTGCGCAGGGGGTTTGACTATCTAAAAACCATGAACCAACACGATATGACACGGTTTGTGGTTAGTTTGAGGAACTATGAAAGCTAACTAGTTCTATTATCTAACAATATCCTCCCTAACATCACATAATACACTTTCACGCAACAACTAAAACTTCTCTCAAAGCTAAAACAATCTCATTCTTTACCCACTAATCCACTCGTCATTCATAAAGCCAGAAACCAACCTCACCACATTCCTCCAAGGAACACGAGGAAGCCCTTGAGATTAAACAAAAGGGTGGTAAGAGTTTGTATACGAGCTAAAATTGTATTAACCAATCTTTGAATCATAATTAATCACGTTTAGGAGTATACGATTTCGGTACGCATCTAAACACGCCAACAAAACAATTAGGACCACTTTTGGTAAGTCCGAATCTATGTCCGTCTATGTATACTTTTAATTTCAAAAGAATAATATTTGAAATTCTAGTTTGCTTTATACTAATCGAGCTTAAAACCAAGGTTGCTATAGCATGCATGGCTCGACCCATAGCATGGTGCACAGCGCACTTTATTTATCACAACCAACCTGAGTGGTGCCAAACACCAAAGATACACGTAAACTTTTCGAAAAAATTTCTAAACAATTATGGCATGGGAAAGGAAAGCTCGAACCGCTCTTTTACGTGTGCATTGGACAACACGGAACTAATTAAATACACGCAATAAACAACACTAGTTACTAGACCCTAAATCGAACGGCAGTGTATTAATTGCAAGAAAGTGTCAACGGTCCCAATGGGCCTGGTACACACGTGCAAAGCCCGACATTTGGTCCAATGACTACCAACAGCCTAAACCGGCCGGATGGGCCCAAGATAGAGAGAGGCCAATAAGCTCCTGATAATCTCAGTGGTCTTAATAGTGGGCTTGTATGAACATTAGTGGACTTAATAGACCCAAGGGAGTCTAATGGGCTTAATGGGCCGACCCAAGTCATGTAGCGACCCATTCGTACCCTAAACGGGCCTAACAGCCCATTAGCGAGAGTTAAAGTGCTTATTGGATAAGCTGATTCAAAACTGACCCTAATAAGCTTGCCGAGACTAGAAAATAAGCTAGTAATACTTGATGGACCCTTTTTATAACATTCGGGTTTGAACTATTGGGCTCACGGGCCCAATAAGCGCGGATAAGCTCTAATAAGCTCTCCCGGGCTTATTACCAACTTAACAGTTTTAAATGAACTTATTAAAGACATTTGTGCTCTTGAAAACTTAATGGACCCAATCGAAAAGCCTAAGACCCTCTTCGGGCCTTAAATGGGCCCAACGGCCCACTAACTAGTGCTTATTAGCTTATTTGGATAAGCTAAACTGAAAACAGAATTATTGGGCTTAATTAGGACAGAAAATAAGCTAAAATGCCTAAGGAACCCTTAAGGTTCTATTTGGGTTGAGTTCTCGTTAAAGGCTTTCGGGCTTATTAAAATCATTTTGGACCTTTAAAAAGCTAAACGGACCTTAACGGGCCCAATAAGGCCCGTTAAGCCAAAAATAAGCTTGAATAGCTTATTTATAAGCCGAAATAGTTTTGTTGGCTTATTTGGACTAAATAAGGCCAAATGCCACTTGTCGGAGTATCATTTTGGGATGAAAAATGCCAAATTTTTACAAAAGTCTGTAAATGACTAAAAGTGTAAATTTACAAACTAAAGGGTGAAAACTGTAAATTATTAAAGTTGACAAGTCCAGGGACTGTTCTTGCAACATCCTGAAACATTAGGGACTAATTTAAAACCATAAGGACCTAAGTTGTAAATTTCGAAAGTTAAATAACTAAGTTTAATTGACAATCTTTCAACTAGAAAGTTAGAAGTGTAAATCTCGAAAGTTAAAGACAGTGTATGACATTCAAGTCAACTAGAAAGTTTGAGTGTAAATATTATTACTTTATAAACCTAGGGACTAAAGTGTAACAACTAAAAACCTACGGGTACGTTGGTGAAACAAAAGTGAATAAATAAAACACTTAACACGTCGGTCGAACAATAAGATATTCGGACATCGAACGGGTTTAATAACAAGTTAATAAATAAGTATATTTATTAATAATGATATTTTCACTTTTCTCTGAGAACATCGAAATTATAAATACAATAATCTGTGCGTCACACACAAGTGATAACGGAATATAAACATAGAAATGGATTTAGTTATACAAGGATTTCGTTAGCTTAAATGTGTAAACTAAGACTTGACCGTACTTACTTAGGTACTTAACGGTGTGATCCACTGCTTACTTGGATATTTGTTATCATTCAGAGAACTACCGGCTAAGGGTAGTTCCAAGCCCATGCTTTACAATTATTAAATGATTTACATCATTGTGGGTGAGAACATGCTTTGTTTTACAAATTGGACTCAAGAGTACATTTTATAAAACCATGAATACGTGTTTCCTAAGTTACCATAACCCATATGTCCAAATACAGAACTGTAAATTGCATAGATGTGATTGGGAATTACATTGTGGTGGGCGCGAAATGTTATGGATAGAACTATTAGGCTATGACAATCCCCGTTCGGTGACTAGCCATCACTGGGAACGAACGCATTACCATGTCGAATTCTGGATGTTGCGGGGTTAGCTACATCATTCACGAAACACCTGTGCAAATTTATATTTGCATACATATATGTCGAGCTTCAGTTCATGACTTAGGGAAAACGTAATTAAATTTTATGATGTTTGCATTTGTTGCTTAATCATGCATACTCGGAAATCTTGCTGTCCTACAATCGATATACAAAAAACCATGAAATCCACCAACATTAATTGACGAACATTTTAAAGCATTTTTTCAGTCAATAATGCACGAGGTGGGCGATGATACATTGGTGAGATCAATAATTGAAGAGTCAACACTCTAAGATTTGGTTCTTATTATACACTTTGGTGACAATTGTTATAAAAACCGGAATCTTTATATAAATTGTTGAACAATTTGAAGCATGAACTTAAGTAACAAACAAGTATTTTATTAAACCAAGTTATCTTTTTCCAACGACTCTGTTTAATAGTCGTTCTCTATATCTGTGCTATCACGACCCAATAATGTAACGCCTTCGGATATTCAACATTCTGCATGCATACATCAAAATTTGAGGGTGTTACAGGATTGGTACCAACAGAGCCAAGGTTAAAGAGAAAACCAAGTCAAAAAAGTTTTTGTCTGGACTATAACCATTTCAAAACTGTTTCAGATGGGCATTTGTGAGGGACATGCATGCATTACTTGTATACGCCCTAGCGCATATATGCGTTACAGACATACTTGGTTAAGCATTATTAGGGTCTATGTGCTTACCTTGATTAATATACGTGTAAATAAATGAAATTACGTATATTACTAAAAAAGGGCATATATTAAAGAAGCCTAACAGACATAGCATATCGAATTTTCTTATAATAAATACTTATATAATTTAATTCTACTTTTGCAGTAACCCTGTCTTCAGCAAAGGTCTGATGTTACCTACACTCGTCTACACCGACTCCTGAGACCCGCAAGCTTTCTAGGGAGCCCGATGATGAGGAGAATATCATAGGGAGGCATACCACGGGTCATCGTAGCTAGGATACACGGACTCTCGTTACAGCCATTAGGCCCCAAGGCCAGCCGTTCACCAGATTACATACTAGGTCCAGAGGAATCCCCAAACACTGCTAGTTCCTCAGGATGAGGATGATCGTGAGCCTATGTTCAACAGGCACATAACCCAGACTACATGCCAAGAAGCCTATATAACCCTGAGTATATACCATTGGAAAGATGACCATGTATTTTCTGGCGTGAGGAACAGCATTACCTATCCTATTTGATTCACCTACTACTGAGTCACACCGATATGATTACTTTGAGTCGGAATCCCGAAGAAGATCCGGATGAGTACGGGATGATGAACAGAGGAAGGTCCGGTTGACTAATCCTAAGGACGGGAAGGATGATGGAGATGATGATGCACGGCGATTCATCTAGATGACGCAAGAATGAGGAAGAGTGACGAGGAGGTATGAGGATGACTAGTAGGAGAGTGAGCACCTAGCTCAGCTGACAGCAACTATAAAACCGTCATACCAGCTGATGAGCCTGTCTCCAAACCTGAGGGAACATAGCCCTGTTATACAACAACCCTCTACTGACATTACTATCGGAGGCTTATGATTAGCCGTCCGACTAAGGCCCTATACTTAATCCATATCCCTTCCACCCAGAGGCAGAGATGATAGACATCTGACCATGACTACACCCACACCATTACCAAACCACTACTCACTATCACCCACCTCTGCATGGGAGCGCCTTGCTAGTGCAACGGACCCCACCTGCACATTCACCACCTTTAACCCACCATCATCGTGTGTCCTACCCCAAATTCCAGAAACTCAGAGATACATCCACCCAGGCGCTCATCAATGCAGTACTGCCGCATTAGCACCACTACCGACCATCTCTATCCGTCACCAATAACCTGTTGACCGTAGGGATGATATCCCGAGTTCTGATCATCCTCCCCGTAGATGGTTGTATTTAATCCACTCAAGGCTCCAGATATGATATCGAAGGAACGTTCCACTGCAAAAGACCTACCAGAGGTCAAGGATAATTATGGTTAGTCTAATTGTCAGCACAGTAGATGCTGAAGAATTGAACAGTGATTAGAGATGTTGGTACGGGATTAGGGAAACCTAGGTAGATCCCCGGCGGAGGGCAGTTCTAGAAGATAGCACCATGACCGAGAGAGGGGACAACACTAGGTCGTAAGCATTGTCTAGCTGAGCTCCATGAGCGGGATACACAGACTTGTATGCATTACTAGAGGACAACGCTCAGATATAGGTAGGTCTCAGAATATCACTGCGAGTCGATAATGGACTCGCAGCGGTCCGATTTACTTATGGGGGATAGGATGAACCCACCAAGGAGACCAGTATGGATGGTGGAGGAGGAGGGCCCTATGCTTCCCCGAGGCTTGTGCTCGTTCGATAGGATTGAACCAGGCTACTCATCAGGAGCTTCAGACCCAGTCCGTGATCATGATAATCACAGGAGTACCATACCTCCAGGCGCACCAGACACAACTTACAGCTTCGATAGTACTTCTCATTCAGAGACACAGCACCAGTACACGAGACTCTCATTCAGATGCAGCAAGCTGAATTAGTACATTTCGAGAGAGACTGAACGTAGGGCGCCAGGAACAGATGGTAGAGCTCTTCGTAGTCATCAGAGAAATGAAGCGAGATGATGAGCGACCATGCAGACTGAGTTGTTTTGGCACTGCAAAGATCCGCAGAGGTAGGGCTAGACAGCCAGGAACCAGAGGCTAGGAATTCCAGATCACCAGAGGTCTTCGGACGCCGACTAGTCACCAATTTAGTGATATATTATTATTATATCTTGCTAGGACAATTGTACAGGCATGGTAAGTCTTAGGGGTTTTCCCGCTAGCATTGCCCTTAAGATCTATTGTAAGTATCATGTGTACCTCAGACCTGACTATTTCATGTAAATTTACAAAGTTATGAAATAGTAAAATGGATGTGTTTACTTTGAACTATATACTTCTCTTGTATTGATTGAATCTCATCAATATATTTATTATATTCTGTCATATAACCTCATGATTCGTCTTTTGTGATCCTAGACAAATCATGGGCAACCTACAACCAGAGGAGGACCAAATACCCCTGGTCAATGACACCTAACCAAACAACATTGACCCCCGAATCCGTCCAAGCAAATGATCGACAAGCCTCTTGCTAAACTCCACCATGAGATGGACCCACAGATCGCATGGGGATAGAACCGAAGGAACGTGCAAACGCTCGCCCTTATTTCACGCTGACGTCATGAATGTCAAACCTTTGAACTTCAAGTGGCTGAATGCGTGGTCGTTTTTAACACGATGGATTGAAAAGATGGAATAAGTTTTTCAATATCAGTGGTTTTCTGTTGAGAAACCAAAAGATAAAGTTTGCCACCCTGCACCTTAGGTGCTTCAGTTGACTTGGTGGAAAGGTCTGATAAGGACCTTAGTCCAAGAGGAAATGCAATGACTTTGGGAATTTACTCAAGTAAAAAGATGACAAACAATACTATTCCGCAAGGCAGAAATCAAGAAGTTAAGATTGAGCTGTGGAACCTGAAAGGTCAAAGGAAACGATGTTCCAGCATACACTTAACTTTCCAGGTTTAACCCTGATATGTCCCAAGATTAAGTTGCCAATGAAACCAAAAGTTGACAAGTACATCATTGGCTTCCTACAACAGTTTATGGAACTACAAATCTGCCAGAAACCCAAGACATTGGATGAGACTATTGAGTTGCCAATGACTTGATGGACCAGAAGAACCTCCGCACTCTACGCGGAAAGCAATCTGACAACATAAGAGGAAGTCTGATGATTTCATCCAGAAACGACCAATGGTCCACAACACAACCCTCAAGAAGGCAGAATGTCCGCCAAAGTCTACAACATGGGGACGTGGCGAAAGGAGCCTTATGGGGTATCCTTGCCCAAGTGCAACAATTGCAATATCCCACCACAATGGCCCGAGCAACCAGAGTTGCCACAAGTGCAGACAAGCTAGGCACTTATGCTCGCGAATATGCAGGAATACAGGTAACAACAAATGTTGCTAACACTCAAAGGCAATGGGAGCAACTCCCAAAGGAAATGTTGTTTTGAGTGTGGAGCAACCATGACAACATTCAAGAGAGATTGTCCAAAACTGAAGAATAAATATGGAGGAACTGGTAATGCACAAGGATGGGTTTATGCAGTTGGAAAGCAGAAAAGAGGTGAAATGCACCAGTAAAACCCTGATGCAATGTCGTCACGGGTAACGTTCCTCTTAAATAACCACTAAGCATCCTATCTTATCCACACTGTTGCCGATAGAAGTTTTATATCCACTGCATATTAAGTTTCCTTATAAACATCACCCCAACATCATTAGAAAATTGTTTATGATGTTCAATTACTGATGGGAAATTAGTCACGATAGACACAATCATACGAGGTTGCACCTTTAAAGTTTCTTAGGCCATCGCGTACAACAAAGGATCTAATCCCGTCAGAACATGGTAGTTTTCGAGACATCAATATCGGCATGACTGGTTAAGAATAATATCACGCTGCGATCGTATGCGATGATGAAACCTGTTCAAGATTCCCCTACGAGAATGAAACTATGACTTTTTGCGGAATAACGAAAGTAGCAACGGGAGAGAAAACCCGGTTTGACAGTTATCTTCATGTTCAAAAGCACAAGAGTACATGGCCCAAGGGATGCAGGTCTTTTTAGCACAGATATCCTCCAAGAAGAGGATGACAAGTCGAAAGAACAGATAAGGACCATACCAATCGCTGAGGATGTCCAGAAGTGTTTTCCCGAGGATTGCCAGGATCTTCCTCCCTCACGACGCAGTGGAATTATCAAATCGACTTAATTCCATGAGCCAGCTCCCGTAGCTCGAGCACCATATCCGATATTGGCCCATCCGAAAATGAAGAATAAATCAGAACAATACAAGAGCTATCTGACAAAGGGATCGATAAGGCCTATTCCTTCCGCCTTGGGGAGCCCCAGACTTAATTTATCAAAATAAGGGGATGTTCGATCGCAGATCGCATCGACTACCGCGAGTTAAATAATCCTACAGTAAAGAATCGTTATCCACCCCGAGGATCGACGATTTGTTTTGATCAACATTCAAGGATCCAGTATTATATTCAAAGATATGATCGAGATCCGAATCACCAAGCTTTAAGTCGAGATCAAGACAGACCAAAGACGGCATTTCAAACTAATCGGTATGGCCATTACTAGTTCCAAGTTATAGCATCCGGGACTGACAAACTACACCTGCGTTATATGGACCACATGAATCAGAGTATGCAAACCTTAACTTGGGATAAGTTCGTAATTGTCTTCATCGACGACATACTTATCTATTCAAATGACGATCAGAGAGCATGAAGAACACCTAAAAGCAATTGGAATTTTGCTTAATGAAGGAGAAGTTGTACGCGCAAAGTTTTTCGAAATTTAATTTTGGATTCCGAAGTACAATTTCTCGACATACATTGATAGTAGAAGGCATACATTTGGACTCCGCCAAGATAAGTCAATCAAGGATTGGGCAATCTCCCAAGACACCAACGGAGATCCGCAATCCTGAGGTCTCGAAGTGTTACAATCGAAGGTACATTGAAGGATTTTACGAAGATCCTAAGTCATGACGAACTTACTCAGAAAGGAAATCAGGGTGCAAGTTCGATTTGTGAGAAAAGGAAGAGACCGCTTTCCAGTTGATAAAAGCAGAAGCTGTGCAGTGGCCCCAATTCTGGCTTTACCTGAAGGGAGGCAAAGACTTTGTAGTATAGCTGTGAAGCGTACACACACAAAGGCATAGGTGCGGTGTTAATGCAGAGGGAGAAGGTGATTGCCTAAGCTTCTCGACAGTTAAAAGTTCACAAGAGAAGAACATACACCACTCACGATTTAGAACTTGGATCGGTAGTGTTTGCCCTAAAAATATGGAGACACTATCTATACGGAACCAGAATGCACCGTATAATTATCCCAACCCGACCATAAAGTCTACAACACATTCTCGATCAAAGATCATAACATAGCAAACGCCGTTGGGCTAGAATTACTCGAGTGACTACACTGTGATATTCGTTTATTCATCCAGGAAAGCAAATGAAGTGGCCGATGCTCTGAGAGCCGTAAAGAACTGATATGAGCCACAACGGGTTCGAGCCCATATTATGATCAAGTTGGTTTGGACTTCCCATAAAAGAAGAAAACGAATATTAGAAGCTTTAGATCGAGAGTCCCATAAAACCGGAGAACATTGTAAATGAAGACGTAGGAAGGTATGATCCGAAGGGATATACCCAAGGAAAGATTGGAACCGCGTGCCGATGGGACACTATGCTTACACAGCAGGAGTGATACCTTGCAATGAGACATAAGATCCGTGATAATACACGAATCCACAAGTTTGAAAATTCTATCCATCCCGTTTCCGAAAAATGTCCAAATGTGAAAGAAATTATTTTTGGTGTCCAAACATGAAGGCTGCCATCAGCCACTGTATGTTAACAAATGCCGACATGTTGCAAGGTTCAGTGCCGAACATCAAAGCCATCCAGGATTAGCTAGTACACAACCCAGAAATACCCGAGTGTAAGTGGGATAATATAACAATGGATTATATCACAAACTTCCTAGGGATCTTACCACAAAAGGTTTTCTACTAACCATCTGGGTGATTGTTAACGACTTACAAAATCTGCTCACTTCTTACCAAATACGAGAATGATCCTTGGACAAATAGGCAAGGTTTGTACTTGAACAGTGATAGTGGCAAGACACGGATACCTGCCTTAATTATCGTGAATCGTGATGGAAGATTCACTTACAAATTTCTGAGATTCATTCAAAAGCTTTGGGTACGGATATTAGCATAAAGCCACTGTGTATCATCCAGAAACTGACGGCCAAAGCTAGAGACCATTCAAACTCGTCTTCCCCATCGGGGCAAAATCTGTTTGCAGGATCAGAAGTATCATATGGGATCTCATACAAACGAGGCTTTTCAGATTGAGCTATCTTGAGGTACTTTGGATTAGCAAAGGTTGATCTACCATTATACGTTGCGCATTTGGGTGCTAACATGTGAATGGTCTGAATTGACTGATTGCGTTTATAAAGAATTTCATTTAAAAACTTTATTTGTTTGTCCATTTCAATCATCGTGTCAATGTCTTTTCCTTCCTTAACCTTTAAATCCGAAATAACCTTAGTTTTCTCTTTGAGTTGACCTTCAAATTGTGACCTAGTTAACAGACTCTTTTTGACTAGCTCATCGTGTTTCTGATTGACAACTGAAATTTCATAGGTTTTAGTTTTTAAACCCTCTTTTATGTCAATGTCTTTAAGAGCTAATAGTCCTAGAGTTTCATTTAACTTTGTTTGAAGTATTTTATAATCACTCGTTAGGTCATTAAGGGCCGTGTACTTCTCAAGCTCAGTCTGTTTGGTCTGAAGTGCAATCAGAGAACTATCCCGACTTCTAGTAGCCTCCCCCAGAGCCCTACTAGACTTATCAAGGTTAGTTTTGCACTCCTTCAGTTCTTGAGTTAATGATGCGTTTGCTATCTTTAATTGCTTTAATACCGTTTTGTTTTCCTCCGTATCAAGAGTCAAATTAGCAATTAAATTAGCAAGCGCAGCACGCTCATCAACACATTCAGCCGCATTTTGATCAACCTGATTATCATTAGTACATATATTTGATGAATCAGGAATGACATTGCTATCATCCTTCTCCAAAACATATGTGTCATTAATGTAACATTTCTCATTTTCATGTCATTATACGACTCTATTAATGATCACCGTTTATTTTAGTCCGATACGCGTTTAATTTTTAATGTTTACTTTTAAGCTAAACCGCGTAGACTAGAGATAATCAATTAATGTAAACGGTCATAAAATAAATTAAGGTTTACATCAACCAAGTAAGAAATAATTATTAAGAGGATAATTGTGTACCTTGCGTACCTTATTTTTATTGGTCACGTAAAAGGGTTACGTTTCACGATAAAATACATTTGGACACACCCCGGAATTTCCTAGACTAACCTAGACTCAAACCAATACCCACTTTGAAAGCCTAAACACGAAATTTAATCAAACCTTGTGTTAATATCACTTGATTTCCGAAATTGGGCAAGTAAACCATAAATAAATCGTCCCATGTAGATTTTCTAGCTAGCAAATCAAACTAAGGATCCCTAAAGTACTAGTACATTTCCTTGGTAATTAATTTGGGTCCTAATGGTCTCCTACTAGTCCCTTACCCAATGGTTAATACCCATTTTGCTTCCCTTGCTCTTTCTTAGCCGCGGTTAACAATGAAACAACACACCAAGTCATAAGATTTCCATAATCTAGCAAATCTTGTACATCAACTAACTAATTAATACATGTACTTAGTGGTTTAGCTAAATACTATGTGTGACTAACTAAAAAACCATGAAACCACACAATAGGGCACGGTTTGGTTGTTTGAGGAACTAGGAAAGCTAACTAGTTCTATTTATCTATAAATATCACTCCCTAACTCACATAATACATTTTCACCAACACTTAAACTCTCTCTAGCAACCAAGAAAAACACATTAACACTACAAGTCATTCGGCATTCAATATAACCGAACCATCCTTAATTCCCCATCATTGTCAAGCATTGAAAAGAGGTCTAGGAAGCTTGGGTATCAATAACTTTGAAGTTATAGACACGTTTGGGTGTCGGGGTATTCATTTCGCACGACATTAATTGCTATAGGACCTTTGTAAGTTGCATACAACTCATTTCCTTTGTATTGTACGTATTCGTTTATTGTAAACTAG
>BQNB010117759.1:0-21119 GCA_026074375.1 Tanacetum coccineum
AATACTTCCTTTTGATGATGAGAATGTGTCTACCTTATTTGCAAAAATAAAGGTTTGTAAGGTAGATTTTTGTTCTTAGGACTTCATTATCAGAACACGTGTTGGGGTAGAAAGACGAAACCTGATAGAGCTATAGAAACCTGATATATTGACTTGAAAACTTAGGGGGTGTTTGTCTAAGCGTATATTGTGTGCTGAAGCTCATTTTTAATAAGCAGCTTATGGCTTATGATCAATAAGCTCATGCCGAGTGTTTGTATTAGCTTATGATAAAAATGTGAAAATAAGTGGCATAAGCCTTTATAAAGCTTATTAGCCCCAAAAAGGAGCTTATCAAACCCCCCTTAAATAAGCCTGTAGGATGTGCCTCAGATTAAGCTTATCCAACCACTACAGTGAGCTTTTTTTTCTACAGAACCTAATAAGCTCACAAAATAAGCCAACGCAAACACCCCCTTAAACTTGCTACCAATGGTTTTATAAAAGGAACCACTAAATCTAAATAAATACTAATGTCTAAAAATTGGGACTTTCTCGTTTCACAGATCAATCAATCTAGAATTGAGAAATAACTAACTCGAACTCAGTCATTCACACAATTGGTGACTGACAATTCAACCAGCTATACACACGCGACTGTCTCTTATCTCATGAGAGGAGTGGGAAAACGGCTTAAGCGCGACACAAGACTCCAACGCGTGGCACTTTCTGAATTGGTAAAACATTACGTCCTTTGGTAGCTATTCGGATAAGCATGCCTTTGATTTCTTATGATAGCGCCATACATTGTCACTCTACAGCGTACTATGTTGAGAGTCACATATTTCTATAGAGTGTAGCAGCTTAACGCTTGTCATCGGTTACGCGACAAACATATCAACTGCAATGTGCCAGAACTTACCCTGAAAAAAATGTCCGTTAATGCTTTGTTCAGTAGTAACCATTTACAATTGTCAACCACTTCACGATTTCATAGGGGACATCTCATCTCAGTGCGAACACGTTAGACTACGTAAGACGAGAGTTCTAATCATGCCATCCTCTGTTCTTGTTGCAGCTTTCGTTCATCTAGCATTGGAGTCACCTAAGACAGTTATGTAGAGTGGATTATACACATGGTAGGAACATCATTTGATTGAGGCAGGACCAACACCATCACATATACATCCACACACGTTATCCGTTGCAGAGCAATAGGGTATAATTCTCTGCCTATAAAGGATATGATGCACTTCCAACAAGGACTATTGTGACAAATTCTGGTAGAGTCTATTGCTCTTAGCTATATACGAATCCTTCGCAGTTGATGATATCTTCGCGTAGTACCGTTATACTATCTCTCACAATACCACCACTCTCGCGTCTCTTGATATAAATGAGAACATCCTATGAGTCTATTGCGTTCCTAACTATTCTGTCTATCAATGATATCTGAGAACAAGGCTATCTTAGCATTTCAACGTTGTGAACATGATGTAGTTATCTAATATGACACGAGTGAATGATGTATCATCTACTTGTATGCGGAACTAGATATTGACGGTGACAAGAGAGTGCCGTACAGAGTGTAGTACGGAGCATGAGGTATTAGTGTCTGTCTATTATGTCTTTGACACACAGTGGCTGATTGGAGGATAGTAGAATTCGAGGGATACATTGACTTGAGAGTGACCATGTAGGCTTTTGAGAGTAGAGAGATTGGTTCACAGTAGACGGTAGTTAGTGCAATAGAGTTTGAGACGGCTGTGAAGGGATCATGATTTTATGTGATCTTTTGTGTAATTTCTATGTGAGACGTAGTGGTGACGTTAGTGGTATAGTTTTAGTAATGAATATTAGAGAGATGTTATAGGGTGACTGGGGTGCGATGATGACATATTGGGACTGAGTATTGGATAGTATGTGGAGTGTTTGCGGACTTGGTTTCATCTGGAAGATGGGGGATGAGTGCGCTGAGTGGGAAGCTGAAAAGGAGTGATGTGGGTGTACTGTCGGATTAGTGAAAAGTTACTACAGGAGTTATTATATGTGTATGTTGAGGGATGGACACTGCACGGTACGAAGAGTGTATTATAGAGATTGTCTTATTGTGGTAATGTTTATAAGTCTGACATTATTTGAGAATTTATGGGGAGATTTGGCATCACTGAGTGTAGGGCGTTGTCAGAGGTGGTATGGTTGAGTGGAGGGGTGGTATATGGAATTAGGGTATTTAGCTTATTGGAGGTTAGGTTGGCTTTAGATTATTGGTTATTATTTTAGATAGAATAGAATAGAATATTTGGTGAGTGATATCGGGTGTGTATGGCACGGGAAGGTGAATTGCTTCACACGTCACGGTTGGAGATGAGTGGATGATTATGAGTGTGGTGACGTTTTGGTGACATTCTTGAAGGGATTAGAGGCACAGATGGACGTGCAGGTTTGTTATGATTGATATCCTAAGTTAGTCTGTCTAGTGTTAGCAGGTGAGATCTGTGTTCTGAGTAGAACAGTGTGGGGGGGGGAGCGGATGGTGAGGGTTGTGGAGGATTGTTGAGATGGCGGAGAGTGGTTGAGTTAGGGATTGAGGTCAGAGACATGAATGAGGTGGGGTTTAGCAGGTAGATGTGTAAAGAACACGTGTCTAGAGATGGCTCACTTTAATTATTGATGTGGTGAGAGAGTGTGATGAAGGGATGATGTTGTGGGGGGGGGGGGGGGGGGGGGGGGGGGGGGGGGGGGGGGGGGGGGGGGGGGGGGGGGGGGGGGGGGGGGGGGGGTGGGGGTGGGGGGGGGGGGGGGGGGGGGGGAGAGGGGGGGGGTGTATTGTGGGGCGGGGCGGGGTTGGTGGAGGATGTTGTGGGTGAGGGGGGGACGGTCGGAGTTGTGGATATTAGGGGGGTGTATCTGAGTTAGGAGGGGGTAGACAATGGCTGGGGATGGGTTGAGTGCAGTATTGATAACTGGTGGAGGGAGTGACTTAGGGTATACGTGGTGGGTAAAAGGGGGATTTAGTAGGAGTCAGTATAGACAGATGAAGACGTACAACTTTGTGGTGGGGGGGAGGGGGTAGGGAGGGGGGGGGAGGGGGGTCTGGGCTTTTCTACTTGTGATGGACATGTAGTTATGTTGTGTGTATGGATGTGGAGTTGTGGGTTTGATTTGAAGTTGGAGGAGTGGGGGAGTAGGCACTTAGGATTTATGGTGTTTGGGGAAGAGGCACAGTAGAGGTGGGAGGGTTTCTGGTGTGTATTGATAGTTGGATGATTGCATAGTAGGTAGGGGATGAGAGACAGTTGTTATTATTGGTGATGTTCATTGCGCTGATTGGGGTGGGTGGTGGGATGTTATACATGTTGGGGTGGAGGGACGTATTGAGGCAGTGGAGAGTTTTTTGGTGAGAGCAAGGTGGTGTTAGGGGTGGAAGGGTTGACTTGGAGGTTTTTTATAGAGTGAGATGTGGGATAGGAAGTGAGGACGAGTGTGGGGGATGGTATATATTTAGACGGACACGTAGACTGTGGGGTGTGGGATATTTGAAGGAGTGACGTGGACATTGGTCATGGGGGAGGGGGGGTTGTTTGGTATTCTGTAGGGTGTTTTACTGTTCAAGGTAGTTTGGTTGAGTGTAGTGATGGGAGGGATCTATTATTGTGTGTGTAGAGTGATGGATGATGTGATTCAGTTGTCATTAGTGATGGGGTATTGACACGTGGGGGTATAGTGGTGGTAGGGGGGGTGGTGGTGCGAGGCGGAGTTGTAGAGGTGATGTCTTGTGGTAGGTGGATGGTGGTGGTTGTATAGATGTTGTTTGGTGGTGTGTATTTATATTGTATGTAGGGGGTTTTGATGAAATGTTTAGATTTTCCGGATGTACTCAGTTGTTGTGATGTGGTTTTATGGTACTTTGAGGGTAATGGGGTGTGTAGGGGCATTGGGGGGGGGTGATGGGTGGTGTCTGGGGAGAATGTGTTGATTGGTAATCGAGTGTGATGTTTACAGTAAGTTTTGATGAATAGTTTATTGTATGGAAGTATAAATTAGAAGGGGGATGTAAGAATTTTTTGATAGATATAAGGTATTGATGAATTGGTATAGGTATTGTTGGGTGAAGAGTTTTGGGGATTTTTTTTAATAATTTGGTTATAATTTTGTTTTTTATTGGTGGGTGTGGGTTTGTACGAAGAGAGTTTTGATTATTATTGTTATGTACTTGCAGCATATATACTTTGATATAGAGGGTAGTTAATACACGGTAAGTAACATCATAAATGCCTATTTGTTTCGTATTTGTTCTGTTTCTTATAAGTCATGCATTTTTTTCTTAGATTGATAAGCTATAGCTTCTTCGACAATAACTCCAGTGATGCCTAGACCGGAACCGGTACTCCAAACAACTTTCCAATACACTCTTGCACCTGCACCCATGGCTAGTGTCCCACCAACAATCTCAGGCCAGTAGTCCAATACCCTAATAGGCAATTTGCCACCTGTACGTGAACCACTATTCAGTCCACTTCAAAGAAACAAGCGTAGCTAGACACTCGATATATCCGCAAGGGAAAGGGTAAGTATCTAAGCTGTAGGACCCTGATACAAAGGAGGCGTGTTTGTAATGATAGTTAATAGGTTGGGTTTGTTGGTGGAGTTTTCATCTAAACATGCGTCTTGTGATTTTTTTTGTTTTTAATGAATTAATGTTTAGATTTATTTCTGTGTTTGCATAGCAGATTATCTCTAATGTCATTCAATACGTATACTGGAGTGCAAATCTAACAATACGAACACATCACACAATCTCGATCTCTTGATCTATCTTATGCTACCACAAATCCGTTCGCAATTAAATTAGAATGATCCAACGGATAACTGCGCTTTTTCTGAGACTTAGTCTTTCTTTACTATGGATATCTATTACATGGCAACACGCGCCGAACACTCTTTCCCCTCTGAGACGTCTCAGCACCAAAGCTTGACACTACATCAGTAAATCCGCAATTAATGTGCGAAGACGAAGTAACATTATTAGCGTCACTTACTCGTCACTGTGACCAAACTTTCGATCCACAGAAGCGCAAAATTGACAGTCAAACACTACAAAAGGGGTAAAAAGTGACCATTATTCTCGTCACCGATTAGTGACAAAAATATTTTGGTCTCTAATTTATTTGTGACGGAGCTATAGTGACGACTAGTGACGAGCATAAATTTGGTCACTAAACGACTCTGTGACCAATTTTTACACTGTTAGTGACGAAACTCATTTCGTCACTAAAGGCCAATTTTCTTGTAGTGATACCTGAACACATAGAAAATATCAGGCATTCCTCATCATGAATTAAAGCTAAAGATTGGTACTCTAATAATGTTACTTAGAAACATCAATATTACAGACGGCCTATGCAACAAAACACACATGATCATCATGAAGCTACTTCCCAAAGAAATAGAAGCCCAAATCATTACCAGAACAAGAACCTCTCAAAAAGCATATATTCCAATAATACGACTCACAATGAAAGATCTAAAACTTTCGTTCATCTTCAAAAGAAAACAATTTCCTATTAGAATATGTTATGTAATGACCATTAACAAAAGCCAGGGTCAGTCATTAAAAAAAATTGGAGCTACATGATGTTGGTGGTATCAGTCAACAAAACAGAGGGAAAATAACTAATGGAGAACCAAAGTTACATATACTCAGAACTATCCAATACAGACAAGACAAGAACCAATAGAATACTATCGTCTACAGTAAATGACTTCAAAGACCTACTCAAAACAAGAGTTTGCCAAACTAAAGTTTGTGCATCTTTACTGACAGACATATTATGTACAACAAAACAAATAACGCTACTGAATAAAAAATTGCAACAACAGATGGTAACAAACTTCTGATACTTTCACCTGAACCAACCCGATTCAAGCAAAACATGGGTCAACGTGATGCTGAGTAATTTATTAACTACTTCAGCTACAAAAGCATACGATTGACCGTTTTAGTTGCGAGTCTGCCAGACAAATGGGAATGAACTATGATACAATCAAATAACGTCTTATTTAATACAGCATCATTATCCCATGTAATTGACCCATTTTGTACGATTAATGCAAAAAATTGTTACTTAATCGTTCATATTTGAGAATTGCAGTAATTATAGAGTATTTGATGAAATTTGACTAAAAGGCACGCATTCTAGAGCTTAAACAAAGATATTTGAAGATTACTGTTCTAACAACCAATACGAGTAACGACGCCGTATCCATCAAGAAAGATACGGCGTATCTGTGCCTGCGCTCACCAAAGACCACGAAGGAAACATGATCAATACGCCGTATCTAGAGAAGACCAATACGCTGTATTGGAGATATAGTATGTGAATATTCTGGAAGATATCAAACGTGGTCCATACTCCAAGAAACCTCAATACGCCGTATCCAAGACATTAGATACGCCGTATTGAACCGACTCCAGACTCTATAAATAGAAAACTCAAAAATAAGTTTTAAGTGTGCTAAATCATATTCTCAATACCTAAACAACAAAGTTATCGATTTTCAGAGGATAAAAAAGAGCAGAAGAGGTCTTGCACACCGCGATCTATCCATAGATAACAACGTGAAATTTCGTAACTTTTTAATCGTTCAGTTTTTGGTCATCATTTCTTAACCGGGTTAGTTAGCTTGGTCTTATCCCTTACTCATGTATTAATGATGAGTTTGAAGGCTAATACCATTCAGGTATTAGCCATTATTATGAAGATATGAATGTTTGGTTTTGTTTATATCTCGATTGCTTAATTTATCGTTGAATGCTTGTTTATGTTTATCAATTCATACTTGTTTACATGCTTTTTTATGCGACCTATCATTCAACTGGATCTAGTGATAAAGACCAAGTAATCTAGATGCCGGGATAGATCTCCATATAGTGATTTATACATCTAGACCAATAGGATCACAATTAACAACATGTCTTTACCTTTAGATTGAAAGCTTAGTTGGACCGGTAGGTAAACCTTGGGATCAACGAGTACGTTCTAATTCATTGGTAAAGAATGGGTTAGTTGACTACTAGTGTATGAATCGCCATTAAGCAGTAAGTGGATAAAGTCTCTATGAGCTAGGGTTTAACAAAATCACTATTGCTTTAATCCCTAAGATGAATTATAATCAATATAAATAAGGATTCTTTATGCGGATGCTTTAATTGTGACAAAATTAATGTGTCTAGGTCTTAGGATGAAGTTCCGCCTAAGTCTAAGAATGATATGTCACCTCGAGATAAATAATCATTGCACTGAATAAACAAACCAACTTCTAATCGGATTAATGATGGCTAATACAGTTTTCTATTATAAGGCTTGACCGCTCTTTTATCTTTTGTTAATTTACTTATGTGGGTTAAAGTGTCTTGAATTGATTGTAGTCACCACCAAACCCGTGTCAGTCTCTCAGACTGAAACCCCTTATTTTTAACCTGTTAGAATTAGGATTAGAACTAACATAGGATTAGCATAGGTTTGACTTAGATTAAAATTAACTTAGATTAGTAAACTAAAGTAAATATAAATTGAAAGATTAAACCTTGCTTCAAGTGTTCGACACCCTACTTACCACGAATCTACCACCGACCGAGTACACTGCCCGTTAAAGTGTTGTTTTTGGTTGAGTAAGCAAAATATAAATTTAAAACTTAAATCATAAAAATATACACCACACAACGACACATCAAGTTTTTGGCGTCGCTGCTGGGGAGTGAAGTTATTTAATTCCTATTTATTAGTATTTTTAGTTTAGATTTAGTTTAGATAAATTTGCATATTGTGTGTGTTTGTTTTTGTGTGTTTATTTTCTGCATTGTATAAATTTTGCATATTGTGTGTTTGTGTGTTTTTCTGCATAATTACAATTTACTGTAATCCGAGTCGAATATAGAATACGGCATATAAATTTTTTCAAACCAATACAACGTATTCGACTCTATCATCAATACAGCGTATTCAGTTTATTAAATACAGCGTATTAAGCTATTTGACGGGTTTCTTTCTAGCTTATTTATTACAGGTTAAAATGGATGACCCCAACATTACTATAGAGGAGTATATCAGGCTTGAGGAAGAAAAAGCTTGTAGGCGTGGTAAGGTGTATAAATGGGAAACTACTACGTATGGTTAGATCTGGGATAATGAAGACGTTCACAACCTCAGATCTGTTGAAACTGAATTCCCAGCTATAGTTTTTAACGACACGTTAACATCTGAAGCAGCACTCTCGTGTGAGCCTACGGCAAGTTCTCTTAACAACGATTAAATCGACTTTAGAATATCGTTTGACGAATCTGACAATGAAGATTGCACGTTAATTTTTAACAAAAATTCATTGTCCTATAAAATAATTTCTGTCAACGATTTAAACACGGATTCGGAAAATGATAATGATAAAGTCAATATGCCTTTGTTTCCATCACCCGAGCCTACGGTCAGTTATTTTGATTATTTAGACTACTTTAAAGATTTTGAGAAAGAATTTTTAGCCATTGTCTACAATGATGCTCTAACGTCTAAATTAGATTTCTTAACTGAACCTACTATAAGTATTCAACATATCGATGAATTTAATTTGAAAGATGAAACATCATTGTCCGAATGTGATGAAGAGGAACAAAATGTTATATGCTTTAATGATTTATTTCCTTTTAAATTAATTTATCCTGATGATTCAAAATCAAATAAGGACAACAATGATGATAAAATCGATATGATACAATCTTCAGGGAATTTTTTTGTCAAACCATTACCTGATGTAATAAATACGGATGATGGTGCCTATGCACATGGGTCAAATAAGCTTTCGAAAACAAGTCATGATACATCTAATAAATTTTTCAAAACTAAAACTTTTATCAAGGAATTAAATTTTATGACATGGAATCATCTTAACAAAGAGATGTCATTCATTTTCCTAATTAAGAATTTGTATGTGCCATTTGGCATCCCGTTCGACCCCAAATTATTTTATAAGGATGAGATTAAATTGGGGCAAGTCTAACTTAAAGACTTTTCTGTAAACAAAAGTGCTTGCCAGGAGACAACCCGAAATGTATTTTCAATTTTTTTTATCGAGTCTGTCTTCCCAGACTATCTATACGGAGTATCCAAACCCCATGGATACGGCGTATTGACCTTCTGGACGTTATCCAGTCTTTATTTTCAGTACAGTCTATACGACGTATTCATTAAATGAATACAGCGTATACAGGTATCAATACGGCATATCATGGGGAATGGATACGGCGTATCTACTTCATGTACAGTTTTAGGTATTTGTTTCGAGTCTAACCAAACGGATACACAGAGATAGAATTGCATTTGTTTTCTGAGAATTTTATCCAGGACCTTGTGAAGGGAAATCGACGAATGTTGGTGAAGAATTTACAAATCTAGAAATCTTAAAGTGTTGGAGTCTTGAAAACTCAATGAGGTAATGAAAACAATACATTATGTCAACACAAATAAGTTGTAGTTAGGTAGTTAATTATCAAGAAAAATCATAAAAAAAGAAAAAAATATTTGAAAATGGGAAATCGGGTGTTTTATAACTTGTGATCTCTTAGCTCTCTCAACAAAAATCTTTGCTACTTTTCAAAGGTTTAGTTTGGGGAAGTTTCGAGGTATTTGGTTATAAGGCATGTGATATTGCGTGAGGACACGCAATCGTTTAGTTTGGGGAATTTTGATAAGTGTAAAATACACATATCCGTTTGTACCTAAAATAACCCAATTAAACCCAAAACACAGTGAAAAATGGCAAAAATATACTTGTTTTTGTGTTCTGTGTGTGCAGGTACGGATATATGAAAAATCACATGAAAACCGTCAAAAACGGGCAAACAAGGACACAAGAACGGAAGAGTGAACAAAAGCCGGAAGCCAAAGCCAGAAAAAGTCAAATCTACAGTCAACTCCAGTCAATCTTGGTCAACAGAAGTCAACAAAATCCAAAATATTCCACTTTAGCCCTTCAAGTTTCAAAAGTTGCAAAAATAGTCCCTTAACCCTAAATGGGCCTCACCCGGATCCAAAAGCCCAATCCCTTAGCCCAATAGCCCTTTCATAAACCACAGGGACCATTCTTGCTATTTCCTAAACTTCCTTTTACACCTACACCTTTTATAACCAACCACAAGGACCATTTATGCCATAAGCCCAAAGTTTAAATATTATTTACCCGTTTCAGTTATAATTTGGGCGCCAAACACTGTTACTATTCACCCATCGTCCCCATCTTTCACCATGGGTAAAACAAGGGGCAAATCCAAATTAAGGGGTGATTAAGTCAATTCATGGGATCGTTAACAAGATGGCAGGGTCAAATGGGTCAAATCAAAGCATATCATTAGCTCCCAAGCATCAAAGCCACGTGGCTATGGAGAAAGCACAAAGGAATGAGGAATTTGCACTACATTCACTCTCAAAACTAGCACAAGCTGTCACATCATGAGAATGACAGCTTGGCAATCCTTGAGCATCCACATTTGATCCAACGGCTTACAATAGCCCTCAAATGATTGAAGAAATGATTGGCTAGGATTGATTGGAGCGTGGGCATCAAGCAAGACCTAGAAGCTTCAGCTTGGCACTATAAATAGGCTCTCACCTCACACACACACACACATCTAGTTTTTAGTAGCTTTTAGGTAGCTTAAAATTTCGTTTTTAGCCAAATGTAATTTTCCTTAAATGTTTTGTAATTTCTTTTTAAAGTAATGTAATCAGTTGCTTTTGTTAATGAAATTCAGTATTACATTCATAAGCTCTCTCTCTTTTTCATTTGTCCTAAATTTTTAAGCTAAAGCTAAATAAGCTCCTATAAGCTCAACAGCTCTCATGAGTCTCTAAGCTCATGATTTGAGCTTAACTTGGTCTTAATCATACTTAATATCTAAAACTAGCTAAAGTACTTATTTACCTTTGCCTGTGGACTTTTAAGCTAATGGAAGGAGAGCTAGAAAAGGAAGAGCTCTCAAGGACTTTACTCCTAGCTTATTTATAAGCTAGGAGAGCTTGTAGCAAAGCTCTGAGAGTCATTTTGTGCCTTGTTAAGCTAGGCAAACTGTAAGTTTTCCTTTTACTTTCCTTGTTTTAATTTTTAGCTTTAAATTGCCTAATTAGCTTAGATTTACTTATTTGCTTATTAAAAGTGCTTATCTGTTTTCTAGTTGATAAATTTAGTGCTATATTGTTATTTTATGCTTATTCATCATCTGTTTTTGTTTAAATAGATATAGATCATTAGTTTCTAATTTCTGTCATAAAAATCCATAAAAACCAAAAATATTAGTGTAATTTCTTAAGATCTTGCATTCTAGCTTAATTCAGTAGTTAGATTATGTTATTTAAGTTAGTTATAATCTGTTAATCATCTGGTATTAAGGATTTAATTAGTAGATTTCATTTTAAGAGATTTTTCAAATTCGTCATAAGCTTTAAGGGGTGTTTGGATTAAGCTAGTTTGACATCAAAAAGTCAAAATAACTTTTCCATTTTACTTGAGTCAGTTTCATTTTCACTTTTAATCATTAGGAAAAGCATTTTAAATATTAAGATTTAGGCTCTTAAATTCAAGTTAAATATAGATTAGATATAGCTTAAGTAAAATCAAGTCTTAGTTTTCATTTATTATCTTATTTACCTAGGTGCATTTAGCTTTAAAAAGTCATTGATTAGCCAAAAAGCCAAAAATAGTAGTATTAGCTTAATGAATTAGATTCTTGATTTACTAGCTTTTAATATAGGTTTTTATGATTGAGTCTTATAGTTTAAGCATCATTAGTTAAGTTTTCAAAAGGGTAGCTTAGTTTCAAATTTAGTAAGGTAATCATAGGTTTTAGTTTTTAAGGTTCAAGTAGCTTATAGAGTAGATGTAGCTTAATATAGATTAGGGCTTAGTTTTCATTTTCTTGCTTATTTCCTAGCTTAAATTTGCTGACAAAAGTCAGCCAAAAAATCCAAAAACAGCTAGAGTTTGTGTTTTTAGGCTTTTAGGATTATAATACTTCTAGCTTATAGCTTTGGTTTTTATGATTTGGTTTCTTAACTTATATATGGTATAGTAGTTTTCAAAAGTGGGTTTCCTAATATACGCTTATTGAGCATTGAAGCTTATATAGTTTTTGAACTTATTGTCTTGTTTCCTGAGTATGCCACTTTCATCATCATTTTCAGTTACCTTCTAGTGATTTAAGCTCTCATTTCTTTTCTCATTTAGTTTAAGTACATCATAAGCTTTCTATAGCTTCTTTTAGTTTTAAGTTTAAGCTTGTTTTAAGCTTTTTACAGCTGATTTAGTAAAACCAAGGGTAAACCTCCACTTCTTGTAAACAGCTTTTTGATAAGCTGTTTTAGGGCTTATTTGTCACTTTCAGACAAAAAATCCAGTTTTAAAGTTGCTCTAAATTAGTTCTTTAATAAGTCCTAATATTCAGTTTTGGAAAAAAAAGTCAAAAATAAAAAGTGCAAAAAGTTGGGGTTTGCCTGCCTCGAACCCACGACCTCACACTTATAGAACCATACAGTCCTTACCATTTGTTCAATAGCTCATCCAGTATAACTTTCCCCACATTTATTTATTATACACATTATTGCCTATGAAGCCAAATAAGTGTTAAGGCTTATTTCGTGGCTTATTTTATAAGCTACGACCTTAGGGACTTCTTTTTCTTAGGTTCTATTGCATAAGCTATTGCTGTATTTTTTCTAGATTTTACTATAAGTTTAGTATTTTTAATATTTTAATTTTCTTTTAAAAACTTTAAAACAATCATTAAAAACATAGAAAATTTACATTTTTAAAATAGGAATTTAATTTTAAAAATATTTAAAAATAGTTTTCTGAGTTTTTATGTTATTTTAGACTTTTCTAAGTTTAAAAATCGTTTTTCTAAATTTTTAGTACTTAATTTTCTATTTTTTAGGATTTAATTAGATTAAAATAGTTTTTAATTCATAATAAATTCAAAAATAAAAAAAAATGTTTTTCTTTTTCCTAAAATTTTCTTTTGTCCTATCTTAGGTTTAGAAATTTAGTTTACATTTTTAGGAGTTAAATTTAGTTTACTTGCTTGTTAGTCGCGATTTATTTGTTTCCCGTTAATTGTTAAGTGCTTTAATTGTTTTTGATTGTTTTTTTTAAATTAGTAGTTATAGAAAACCCAATCAATCTTCGAACCCATTCAAATTAGTATCCAATATCAAGCGAGGTTTCAATTTCTCAAATCGTTGGGAAAACGACCTGGGAAATCATACTTTCCGGTAAACATACGTATATTATATATTATATATATTTTTTAAAAGAGTGAATTTTCCTTAGGGAATTTTCTTAATTACTCTTGTGATATTATATAGTGTATTATATCCGCGTATCAAAATTTTTGGCGTCGCTGCCGGGGATTTGAGTTAACGAATCTCTCGTTTTGTGTTTGTTGATAAAGATTTAAAGATCCTTTCGTCCTCGAAAATTACATTTTTGTTAATTTTTTTTTCTTTCTAAAATTAAAAAAAAAAATTAAAATATTAAAAAGTAAAAAAATATTTTTCTTTTCTTTCTAGTATAGCTATCATATTAAAAACACAAAAAAAAAATCAAAAAAAAATTGTCCTTTAAAAAAGAAATTAAATAAACAAAGTTGGTAAACGAACACCAACAAATAATATCTTCAATTGAGATATTATCATAAATAAGTTCCGGTGAACTTGAAAAGTTTCCAAATCGAACCAAAGATTTAAAACTTGTCATTTGTGTCTCTACGAAATACGGCTCACCTTAAAAAGCAATTTTTAAGAGCTACCGTGAAGTAGTTGATTATTTGGTTTAAGTCTTTTTCGTGTACCCGTTGAAATTTGTTGTGAATATTACATTTTAAAAAAAATCAAAAAAAATTAGTGTAAAATTTTTCTTTTAATTTTAGATTTTTCCTTTTTAATTTTCTCTTCCTAAGTGCATGCGCACTCGTTCGCAAACTCGTAACTGTAACCGTCGTCAACAATAACAAACTCTTCCGGTTGTTGTTGAACCTTGTAATTTAGAAGAGCTAATTCCCGGACAAACCATAGTTGCGATGGCGGATCGAACTATGGAGGAATTACTCCGTGCACCCACCGAGGGTTACGGAGAAGCTATTGTTTTACCCTGAGATCAATGCGATCATTTTAAGATCATAACTAATTTGCTTCATTGTTCAAGCAATCCGTTTTCATGGTTTAGAAAATGAAAATCCTCATGCTCATATTATTGTTTTTTTAAATGGATACCTTCGACCTTTACGATTTAGGAATGTGTCTAATGATGTGATTAAGCTCATGATGTTTTTCCTTTTTCGCTCGAGGGAGCCGCTAAAAACTTGGTTATCGAAAAGATAACCTCACCTTTTAAATTATTCAAATTTTAAATCTTGGGATATATCCGTTTACCAAGTTTCCGTTAAAAAAACCCATTTTTGTTATTACCCCCCATCCCCCCCCCCCCCCCCCCCCCCCCCCTTCCCCCCCCCCCCCCCCCCCCCCCCCCCCCCCCCCCCCCCCCCCCCCCCCCCCCCCCACTCCCCTCCCCTTCAAAAACCACTCACCTTAAGAACAAAATTTCTCGTTTTTCACAGAATCTTCGATGAATCTTTTAAGTTGGAGCGTTTTTGTTTGCGGTAACGTTTTAAGGGTATTGCTTAGATCTTGCCCCTACACCCGGATTTTCGGAAGTTTAACTCAAGTTGATACCTTTTATAATGGTTTAACCGAGAATGAACAAGACTCCTTAAATGCCGCGGCGGGTGGTAATTTGTTAAGTAAGACTACTAGGGAAGCTTTGAATATAATTGAAAACAAGTCAAAAGTGCGTTATTCGAGAAACAAAACAAATGCTTCTAGGGTTAATTCTAGGGAAAATGTTAGCAAAACGGATGAACGAATTGATAAACTTGCGGATCAACTTTCGACCTTAGTCGAGATTGTTTCTAAAAAGGTTGTTGTCCCTCCCGCACCGGTTAAGGCGGTTGAGGAAAATTGTGTTACTTGTGGTGGAGCTCATGCATGGTATAATTGTCCGGCTACCGATAATAACCAAAATGTTTGTGCAACCACGGGAACTTATAATCAACAAGCCCCACCAAATCGAGTTAGTAATCAAATGGCACCACCAGGTTTTGCTCCGGTGCAAAATCAAGGTCAAAATAGGAATTATAACAATCAAGGTCAAGGGAATAATTTCAATCGAGGGAACAATTTTCAAAATCAAGGTTTTCAAGGTCAAGTTAATCATGCTTCGAATTTTCAAAACCAAGGGTTTCAAAATCAACCGTTTCAAGTGCCTAATAATCAAGTGAACGATTTTTCAAATGATTTTTCGAATTACAAGAAGTCTAATGATAAAACAATTAGGAATTTGCAATACCAAATCACTTTGATGAAAGGAGAGTTAAAGAACGAGATTCAAAATACCATCAAGAATCAATAAACCGCTTTGATGAGTCAAAATAATGCTTTTCAAAACACGTTGCAAAATAACCTTCAAACTATGTTAAGTAGTTTCTTTCAAGCCCAAGCCTCACCTTCGGGTACTCTTCCGAGTAATACGATTCCTAACCCGAAGGGCGAGATGAAAGCAATCACTACCGGAAGTGGTGTAGCTTACGAGGGACCCTCGAATCCAATTGAAAAAATCCGAGGATCCAAATATCCGAGGATCCAAATATATTTTTTAAAAGAGTGAATTTTCCTTAGGGAATTTTCTTAATTGCTCTTGTGATATTATATAGTGTATTATATCCCCGTATCAGAGTTGCTTTTGGCGAAATGTTTCATACAAATATCCGAGGATCCAAAAATCGGTTTGGATCAAAAAATGATACGTTTCGGTACAAAATTCTCGAGGTATACAATGATCAAGCCGCGAAAAAAAATCCGATTCGTACCAAGAAGATGTTGACGGGAAAGTGGACTCCTATGAATCGAGAGGTCAATATGTTTAATTCGTTAGTGCAAGAAACGAGGGTTGTGAGCGGGGAGAACGATAAGAATTGGATGACGAGGGTTTAAATCTTGTATAGATAACACATGGGTTCGGATTTTAAGCAAAAGGGCGCTTGGTTAGATTGTGTCGAAAGCCTACCTACAAGACCAAGATGAGTATATTGTTTGGAAGGACCTTCATGGGAATGAGCATCCATTTTCGGTTCATGTTGTGTGGGACGTTATTCGCCCGAGAGGTATTGAGGTTGATTGGGATCCTATTGTTTGGTTTCCTAATTGTATTCCTCGCCATGCGTTTCTCGTATGGCTAATTATGAGGAAAAAGCTAAAGACTCAAGACACTCTGAAGCAATGGGATGTTGGTGCCTATACCAACTTAAACCTACTTGAGTGCCCTTTTTGCAGGCTCATTTCGGATTCTCATAACCATATATTTTTTAAGTGTCATTTCCTTCACATGTTTGGTTATTGGTGAGGTCCACGGCTGCTATGGATGGTATAGGTCCGGTGTGGGATGACATTGTTAGTTGGTTGTTGCGAATGTCTTCTAAACGGTCCATCGTTAGTGTTGTTGCTCGGTTGGTTCTAGGTGCAATGATGTATTATGTTTGGCAGGAATAAAATCTGCGTCTCATCAAAAATCAGTGCCGCTTTATTTCTTAAGTGTGTGACATTATTGTGTACAATGTAAGACTTAAAATGCTTACTTATGGATTTAGGAAAATAAAGAATGTGGTGCAGCTTTTGGAGAAGGGGAACGTGCGTGGAGTATTTACTGATTAGATAACATGTTCAACGTAGTTGTTTGTGTTCGGCGTAGATGTTGGGATCCTTGATTTTATTATAGTCTACGTCACTTTTCTTGTCTTATGGTATCGGTATGTCGATTCATGTAGGTAGTTTACGCATATGAGTGTTGTTTTGTCGCATTTATGTACTAAACTGCTTTTTTGAGTAATATATTTACCAGGATAACAATACCTGTTAGTACAAAATTAGAGTAAGGGTTAGAATAGGACTCAAATTATACGTCGGGTCGAGTTCCCGAATGATTTGAGCGTTAAATCTTGTACTAGAGCAAGAGAAGTGATGATTTCCTGCACAATCAAATAAACCGTTAACCTTACCGTGGGGACGGACCCCACGGTTAGACTCCGGCGTGAGAGTAAGTAAACATGTAGAGAGAGAAAGTATGTGTATGTAGAGTGAGAAAATCATACCGTTCATTGTGTCAGAAGGTCCCTTTTTATAAGCGAACGAAATATTAGGGTTTCCTAATATTTCGTTTGTTTAGTTAGTGGCCAGAGTGGGTCCCTTGTCGGGCAAGGTTCCTTAATAACCGTGTGTACGGACGCGTGTGCTTTCCGTGGACGGAAGTATCCTATAGTTAGGTCCGCGTCCATTTTGCTATGTCCGGGCCTTGACCAATGCAGGATTGGGTTTAGTTTCGGCTCATGACTGCTAAGTTAGGCCCAGAAGCCCAAGTGATAGTGTGGCCCAAGCTCGGAGGCTTGGTATGCCTACTATACATCATTAAGTCCCCCTAGTCTAGTATGATATTGCCTGCGGACCATGTCTTGCGTGCGGTGATCAATGCTAGACTCCGGTTTCATTAGTATAGTTTGCTGCTCTCTCTGGTCACATGTCTTCTCCGTAAAGCTTTCTTATCAATTTGGCAACGTTTAGGTGACGTGGACCGACATTGTCTTTTTATTTTCTGACCGATGTGACGTATTTACAACTGTTTTAACTACTCCCTAGGCGAAACTCAATCGTTGATCATATGAGTTGATTACACGTGGCATCATCTGGCTGTGGGTAGGTATAAATATACCAAGGGTATAAATACCCCCTTGTGTTTATACTGTTTCCTTTTCCACAACTCTACTTTCCACCATTGTTGATTTCTTCAAGCTTTTCATCTTTAGCATACATCCGCACATCGTTTTCTTCCTTTTTAGGGTTTTTCAAAATTCAGGTTAGCATTTCCCTTCACTCGAACTCCCAAATGGCTAATTTTTCTGCTAAATATTCTATTATAACCCACGAGATGGTAGATAGCTTTTGCGAAAGCTTTTATATTCCGGCTGAGGTTCATCCCACTACTCCGGGGCGTGATAAAACTATTGCCCAGTTCCCAGCCGGTAAAGTAGGTGTATATACTAGGATTTTTGACGTTTGTGGTTATAGGATTCTGTTTACAAAGTTTTTTATGGCCGTCCTTAAATACTTCCGTGTGCATATTTCTCAATTATCGCCTTTTAGCGCGGCCTGGGTGTCCCATTTTTAAGTTCTGACGCGTATACTCGACCTTTCCCCCTCAGTGACCGTGTTCCGCGCTTTCTACACCCGTACGTTTAGTGACGGGTTATTTTCCTTTGCTAAACGTTCTACTTCTGCTCCGTCTTGTTTTCCAAAACCCCCGGATTCCATAAAAAATTAGGCGAACCACTTTTTCTTGGTTGACTCTTGCGTATTTCCCATTTCCGTCCCTTTATATAAGGGAGGTGTCCTAGAAAAGGACCCGACTCCCCATCTTACTTCTTGTCAAGAGCAAACCGTTAAACTTCTTGAAAGCCATAAGGCTCCTTTCCGCCGGTATTCGGAGTGCTTCTTATGCCTTGTGGGTTTAAGCCCGTACTATCCTTTTGATGACAATTCTTATCCGGCTTTTGAGCGTCCTGACGGAACGGGTGGGTGTTATTTCCTTTTAGTAGTGGTACTTTTATATTATAAAGTCTGATTACTTGATGTTTATTTTGCAGATATGGGCTTGTTGGATTTTATCAAGACTGTTGACCCTCAGAAGGTCCGGGCGGTGGAGGTTCAGAAGGGAGATGATCAGGTGACATTGCTAGAGAGTACTCGACATTGCTTCATGCCCCTGGTGATTCCTGCAGTTGGGGGTAGTGGTTCTGTTGCGGCCACAGAGATCCCTACTCCGACTGAAAGAGGGCAGAAAAGTTTTGCTGAAGAGGATGCTTATATGGAGTTAGCGAACCCGGGTGAGGGTACGGCCATGGTGAGGCAGAGTGATGAGGAGGTTGTTACGGAGAAACCTAAAAAGATTAAGAAGAAAAGACTAACAAAGCAGAGCGACGTTCTCCCTGCTAAGAGGTTGAGGACGGATCACGCTTCCCTTTCTTCCGGTACCGGAGGTAAAACCCTTGCTGGTTTGGAGCAGATTATGCCGGCAGGCTCTCGTTTGTTGGCCCGGGAACAGTCTGCTACTCCCTCTGTTGCTCCTCCTTAATAAAATGAAAGTTTTGTGGATTTATCTGCCCAAGCGAGCCTCCAGATCTGCACTACTGCAAGGAGGTATGTATACGCATCCTTAAGTACTTTCTGAATTTCCGCACCTTTTCCTAATCGTTGATCTTTTGTTTATCCTTATAGCTCTAGCACTTTGAGTGCTCCGGTAGATACTGCCGCTACCACCACAACCTCCACCAAGGCCAAGCTTGCCGCAAATGTTAATCCGGATCTGGCTGGTCCTTCCCAGCTTGAGGAGTCAGAAGGGTCTGATGATTCTTTCTATGAGATCGCTACTCTAGATCCTTTTGAGGCGAAGCGTTGGTATGTTCCTAGGTGGAACATTACTAATGATTCGTTGTTGGACGATGGCTTTTCCTGCCGTACCCTGGTGGACCGCGTTGCTCCCCCGCCTTCTTCTCTGCTCTCCGTTCCATGGACTGTGATCAATTATATACGGAGTTTAATGTAGGGGCGGCACGGCAAATATGCCTTGGGTCGGAGGTGAGGTGCCGTGCGGAGCATGATGTAACAGCTGTCAATTTTCGGAACACATATAAATAATAAATTACATTTATTATTAAATGTTTGTCGTTTATAAAATTTATTTTTAAGCTGACTTATCAAAACAACCCACTAGATCACGTTTTCATTATTCGGACTCTAAAACAATTTGATATAAAACGACATTCCTGACAACTTTTTAGTTTTGACCGAGAGCCAGAAACAGTCAGAAGGTGACTGAAATGCCCTCGTAAGATTTAGAAACACAAAAATAATTAAATTATATTTAATTATCACGTTTTATTAAATAAAAATATTTAATACTTAACAATTTAATTAAAAGCGTTTGTTGATAACGCGAATATGCGGGTTAAAAATTTATTTCTAGTTTTACTTTCGAACGAGACGTAACCGGTTCATAAAATAAATAACGAATATTTTATAAAATGTTATGAAAATATATATGAAATATTATCAAGCGAATACTCATTTTTATCAGAAAAATGATTCGGAAAACAATGGCGAAAGTTTCGAGATTTGAATCGTCCGTTAAGTCATTCAAACGAGTCCCGAACCGATAGATATAAAAACTTTACTAAAAAGTTACAAAACGAACCCTGGACTATATTACCTTGTCACTTTTGATATAAACTTTTAATATATATATAAAATAAATATATATCTTTTCATTTCATCTCCTACATATACACACACACTCTCTTCCACCTCTCTCCCTCCCCTTTTATCCGGCCACCGCCCCACCACCGGCGCCGCCGCCGGATTCCGACCACCACCACTCCACCGCCGCCGGAAAACTTTTCCGGCGGGATTTTCCGATCAACTTCAAAAATACTCCCCACCTCCGGATCTACTCAACCCACTACATCACTTCCCTTCACGCGCCACCACCTCCACCTACGTCACCACCTCCACACCTACACCATCATCATCATCATCATCATTGTTTCATCATCGTCATCACCACCACGAGGGTGGTTTGCTTCGGTGGATAAACAACACCACCATGGGGTGCGTTGGGTTAATAAAAACCCATCCACAAGGGTGTGTTCGTCGCGCGGGTAAGCATATTAGGGTGCGTCGGGCTTGTTACCACCGCAAGGGGTGCGTTCGGTGCGATTAGGGTGCGTTGGTTGTGGGTTCACAGCAGCAAGGGTGTGTTGGTTGTGGGTTTATAACACCCGACGAGGGTGCATTTGGGTCGGGATAGGCTGTGGGACAGCCAAGACAACCGGGTTTGTGGGTTCGGGTAGACCCGAAAAAGGATGTGTCGGGTTGTTGTGGTTCACAGCCGGGTATAGGAGGGGGGGGTGTGTGTGTCGGGTGGGGGTGTGCGTCGGG
>BQNB010117760.1:4800-17295 GCA_026074375.1 Tanacetum coccineum
TGAAACTGCTACCTTTCATTATTTGGCCATATTCTTAGCTGTTATGACTTATATGATCATTAATGATTCAAGAAGGAAATAAGCAAGCAATTAATACCTTTAATAGTTATCAAGTCAATTAAAGTGATTAATGATCATAAATCTCAAATAAAAACTATCGATGACAATATGAAATAACAATTGAGCAATACAAAGAACTAAAGACAAAGAGATTCAAAGAAGTGAATAACTAATTGCAATTACAAATACGTAAAATCATTACCTTATGAGTTATGAGAATTAAGATAAGTTTTTTTGATAGGTTTATTTCGTGTCTTCTTCTTGACTCTTGACTCTTCAGTTCCACAAATGTAATTCTTTTTTATCCAAACAAAAGTATATTGGGCTTTTATCCAAACATATTATTGGAGGGGGCTAATCATTATAATTTTAAAATATTGGGCTTTTGGATTATATTGTAGTGAGGTTATTGGGCTAGTTGGGGGAGGCTTAGCACCAACTAGTCCCCCTATCTCCCCCGCCCCTGTCTACAAACCTGTCCATGATCTGACACATTTGAATGAAGATGATGTTCATTATCATATTTCTCATCTTCGAGGTTATATGAGCTATACACAAAAGGTAAAACGTAGAGTCAAAAACACTTACACATACAAGTACAACACAACATGCAGAAGTGTAATGTGCTGCAGTTAACCAAGTTTCATTTGCAGTCTATAAAAGAATGAAAAATGTCTCAAGCTATCATCATACCTTCCCAATTGTGTATTTATCCATTTCAGCATACGATCAGCAGTTCTTCCATCATTAATGGGACGGATGTCACTATTTTCAGTATTTCATCCCAGCCACGACCAACAAACTTAGAGCAAACGGTGTCATAACGCCGTTTGGGGGTTCGGCAACGCCGTTCCCGGCGTTATGACACCGGGAAGTGAAAATGGGGGACGCCGTTGGGCTTCACGTTGACACACACACGCCTTAACGCAAGGTTTTTTTTTAAGTGTTTTTTTTGAAAATAACGGCTAGTTGGCCTTTTAAAAAAAAATTCAAAAAAATCTAGCCAACGGCTAGTTTTGATTATTATTATTTTTTTTTGAAAATAGCCTCAAACGGCTAGTATTTTAATTTTTTGTTTCTTTTACTTTTTCAAAAACTTTTTACCCACTATATGTATCCCCATTTCATATATTTTTTTCACACATCTTCCAATTCAAACTCAATCTTTATACATATTCATAAGCAAAAAAAAAAAAGTCTGACTTTCCCAACGAAGGCTCGTTTTGGAACCTCCTTAATTCCGCCAACATGGGTTCCGGGTCTACGTCGAATTCTCAATTCCCCGGGTTTTCTAGCCAAGCTCCGTTGACTCCCGAGCAGCAAGCTTTTTTACAAACTCAACAACAATTTTCAAAATTTCCAAAACCGACAACAAAACCCACCACAATTCGAAATGCCACAAGAACAAAGCCAATCTTCAAACTCACTCTCACAAACCGAATCCCAACCAAAAAGAGGCCGAATGAAATGCGCCTCTAAAAAAGGAAAAGTGGTCGAACTGATTGGCGACGTGACTTTACGTTGGAAACCGGAGGAGGAAACGTTACTTGCAATATGTTTCGTTGTGGTTTCCGAGGATCGTAATGTCTGGCGGTCACAACCGAAGGACACGTTATGGTTTCGGGTTTTGAACGAATTCAATCGGTTGAATTTTCAAAAACGTACAAAGGATATGTTGTCAAGCAAATGGACTACGTTGAACTATCATTGCCAAAAGTTCAACGCAATCTACAAAAGGTTCAACCGTTTGAAAAAAAGTGGCGAGAAGGAGGTTGATTTGATGAAACGGGCTTGGGGCATTTATCGGGACGAGAATAAAAATAACGCGTTTAATCACGAAGATGTTTGGGCCGTGTTGCGAAAACATTCAAAATGGGACGCACCCGATCCCGCACCGGTTGATTTAACCGAAGACGAAAACGTTCCTGACGAACACGTTCCCGCGGTTAACACCGACGAGCTATTCGGTCCCGATGCAAGACCTCGTCCTCCCGGTAAACAACGCCCCGGAAAAAAAACCAAATCCGACACATCGGCGAGCACCGGGGGAGTAGCTCGTCGACCCAATTCGGGGAGTTTATGTCACACGAGCTTCGTCTCAAACAGGAAGCCGCCGAAAAGGCGTTCGAGGTGGCGAAAGAGAAAGACCGGACGATAACGCGTTTGGAAGAGTTGAGATTTCTCGCACTTAGCACGAAGGATTTGTCGGATGACGACGCCTATTATATCAACTTGCAAAAAGCCTCAATGAAAGAAAAATTAAGATTGCAAATGGCGCCGCCTTCGAACAACAACAACGACGACGAAACCGAAGACGACGAGTAGTTTTTTTCCCATTTTTTTTATTTCCGAATGTAATTTTTTTTAGTATTGTAAGTTTAATTTTTAATGAATGAAATGAATTTAGTATGTTTAAAATTATGGAAAAAAAATTAGTGGGGCCTAAAAAGTGGTGTTAATGTGGTGTTATGGTTAGATGGTTTTTTTGTTGTTGGTGTTATGGTGTTAAAGCTGACGTGTCAGTGTTAATTTGGTGTTATGGTGTTATGACACATGAGACTCTTAGAAGGGGGTCCCCAATATAGAGCCGGGTAGTGAGTAACTTATCGCAGAGCTTAACATTTATATGTGGTGCAAAACATGAACAAAAATTAATATGATTTAGTGCTGAGTGAATCAATGATTCTGATTGAATCAAAGGCACTGAATGAACATGATACTGAATGAAAATGATTGTTTGATTAGTATGCTGAATGTGCAGTAAAATAAGAAAATGAAACAAAACTTTGAATTCTCCATTGTAATAAAATATCGAATGAACCTTTTATTTTTGTATCTATATTTAAAGGTAGATCAATTTGAATTTATAAATTAAAATTATAAAAGGTGTTATATAGCGTCGTTTACGAGTGTTGATTGATTCAGTTATCAAGTTGTTCGGTTAATTTTTTTTTGTGAAACTGAAAACCAAATTTGAATTCGGTTCAATTTTCGGGTTGACCCGAATAACTCGAATTACACCATTAACTTTAAAGAAAAATAATTACACATATATTTAGCAAAAAAAATATTCAAGCATAAAAAGTGTATTTTATATTAGGATATAAGTTTTTGTGGTCTTTTTATACATATAAAATATATATTTATATTTATATAAATTCGGTTTTCGGTTTAGATTACCAAACTCATATCTAACCCGAAAACTAAATTTGTAGTTCGGTCTAGTTCGATTTTGACAAATTCAGCTCGGTTATTAGTTTGGTTCAGTTTCAGCTTCGGTTTTTTCGATTTTTCGGCTCACCCCTAGCGTTTTTAAAAGTAGTCAGAATACCAAAATGTAAGATGCGTAAATCCAATATGAAATGAAGTAAAATAACAATTAGTATAAGTTTTAGGCTAAAATTAAATATCACTAAAAAAGAAGCAAAGTATAGTCGGATGTATATTGCCACTAAATGCTAAAGCACATATAATCATGGCCTATTCATTACTTAATTGGATCATTTAGCGCCACTTTTTTTCTAAACCAAACAACACCTCCTCTGACCGACTAGGAAATGGGTGCTGAGTTATGTCATTCAGCTGCTATTAAACAACCCCTAACCCATAAAAATGATAAATTTTACTAAAACCACGTGATGCATCATGCGTGGAGAAATAAAATGACAAGGGAGAAGGGGTATATATAATAAACAAATAACATGAATTAAGACTTTTGCTCGTCTACATAAATGCTCAAAGTTATTCACTTGTAGCTTATCAAGAGGAGAGTGCAAGCCCCCCACACTATGTCTTGCTCCTTGATGTGAAGCAGATGGAATTAAATTCTCGAGCACTCTCCTGTTCCTTAATGTCAAAAGCTGCACAAATTTGAAATTTCTTATTCCAAAACGATGATCAAATAAAGACTATTAAGCATTTTAAATGACATAGTATTATCACAGAACCCAAGACACTTTCGAGTGTCATTGTTTGGTATTCATTCTTAATCTGAACGTACACGTGATGTAATATTATATGCAAGCAACTTAGCATAACTTGCAATCTTTTTGGTCAACTGCTAATCATTTTTGAGAATGTTTAAAAAGGATCTGTACAATTAAAAAGATGTCGGGATTGGAAGGGAAAAAATAAGATTTGTAAATGAATACGGAGTTGCTTACTGAAGCGACTGAGTAAGTGGGTCAAGGAACTTGTTGAACGTCTTCTTGTAAACGAACAATTTGCAAATCCAAATTCCATGTAAGTTTATAAAGAGTGCATATGTTATATATATCAGGTAAAGAAAAAAGAAAAAAACTTGATTGTATTTCACGGTCAAATAAGATCCAATGTGCTCCAAAATGAGCAACCTGCATGAAGTACCATGCTAACATAACTTTTCTGATGTAGATATAGTAGTCACGGGCTCACGGCTGTTAAAATTTGTGCTGCATAACTTGAGGTTGAACATCACCATTAAATTTAGTAGAAATGTATAAGAATTGTTTTCATATGAAGACATGTTTGAGTAAGAAAACCCAACATCAGCACGGGTTCTAAGAATAGGACATTCGAATCTGCAAAGGTGATGAGGAAAAACAATTATAACATGTTCTTCATAAAACACTCTTGTTTTACATCTGCTTCATATCTAATATATGACAAAAAAATCTTACATTTTTGGAGGATACCTTCACTTAAGCCTTTTTGGAAGATCTGTTGGGATCAGTTTTCTGTACCCCTAAGTCTCAGTTGGATTTAAACATAAAATTCTCTAAGTATAGTCAAGCTGATGAGTGTTCAGCTTGAATCGCTGAAGGAAAGCTTCAGCTCCAGTTCTTCGGGTACTTAGAAGATCAAGATTATCTTCACTTCAGTTTATGCAGCGGTACAGAAACTAAAGAAGACCTTAGTAAGAGCTTCAGTCCAGCTTGACTGACAATTCCAAGCTGGAGTTTGAAATGACATGTTTCAACTTTTAGAAGGTTTACAAGGCGGGAAAAAGATTGCTTTATGTCAAAAAGAATAAAGCAGATCTCCTTGGAAAAAAACTTCTAAAGTTGGTATATAAGTACAACAACTTTTCTTAAAGGACTGCACCTTGTACTATAAAAGAAAACGTGCATTAAATGGTAGTTCAACCACCCATTTAATGCTTGCCACGTAGTTTAGGATAAACTTGTAAACCCTAATCTTTTTGCCTCTAAAAGGGAAGAGATATTGAGAGTAAAGAGCCAACTCTTCCAATTAATGCAAAACGCATTAAAGAGCTCTTTATCTCTCAAACAAACTGAACAAAACTGCTGAACCTGAAGCTTCAGTTCTATTCTAGTAGTTTGTTTTCTTACTCACTTAACTTTGGTTAATCGTTTAAGTGAAACGCCCCAAAAACGACTCGATTTTTTTTAATACACTCGAATATCTTTCCAACGGTATAAGACACGACCTCTAACGACTTATATTTAGACACATGAACACCACCTTAAACTAGAAATATACCATGTACACTTTTCCCAACATTCTTAACCCGTTTGACCCAAAATGAGTTAAAATGGACCTTGTCCCAAGCACCTCATTTTCTGCACACTTCCTTTGTGCACGTTTGACCCATTTTCCGAAAACCAACCTCTATAACACGATATAACATCAAAACCTCCATAAATCATTAACATGACATAATACATCATTTTCATAAGTATTTGTGGTCTAAATGACATGTAGCATTCAAAATGGGTTGGTTTGGTTAGTTACCAAACACCCCTTTAACCACATCTACTACTACATAGTCACACTAAATTCAACATACACATATCCCATTTCAAGACTAATATTAAACATGTAAACCACATTGTTAATGAAGATGGCCCAAGAATGAACATAGAAGTATACCTAAAAACAACAATCGACTCTTGGGGCTTCAACTTCACAATTCCTTGATTCAAAGATGGTCTTCTACTTACTAATCTAAGCGCTATCCAAATCACATCAAACTAGTTCTTCTCTTTACCTTTGTCCATACCACTCGAACCTACAAAACATGGCAACTACATTCGTAAGCAAAACGCTTAGTAAGTATATGACATAAACTACATTCATCAAGTTATAACTATTTAATAAACTAGCTATAACACATCAAGGAGTACATACATACATTAACACATACCTTTAACAAGCATAAAAATTATTCTAACATTTACATTACTAGCATTGGATCCAAGCTAATTAACATTTACAACTCCTTGAAAACATTAATTCATAAAACATCATAATAGATCAAAATGACATTATGATATCATTAACAAGTTTAATCAATATACTTACCTTGATTATGCCTCTAATTTCCTACTTGAAATTCAAAGCTTGCTCCTCCTTTGCCTCCTATAGCGGAATTTATCCTAATAATAACTAATTAGCATTTAGGATAATAATTTTTAACAACCTTTACTCATTATGCCCAAAATTCATAACATCAACCTTAATTTTTGGATTGGATAATTACTTACTTGATGTGGGGATGAAATAGAAACGTCAATTATCTTGATTACTCTCTCTCCTTGATCATTTCTCCATTTAAGTGAAACCCACTAAGGCATTTAGTTGGGAGAAATATCCCAAAGAAATGAAATGGGAAACATTCTCCCTTGTTTTGGTATGTCAAAAAAAAAAGCGGCAGAATTATTCTCCCTCCCAATTCTCCCTATGCAATAGTTGGTGATTGTTTTGTCCATCTCATTTTCGGATGGAATTGGTTGTCTCAGGGTGTTTTAGATATAAATACAAATTTTTATCAATTGTAAAAATGGATCTAGGCCGATAATTAATGAAGTACAAACCAGCTTTAGTAATTAAAAAAATTTTTTAAACGTATAACGTATGGATAATATAAATTTTTTATTTTGTCAATCGAGTCGACACGACTCGGTTATCAAAAACATTTTTAATAACACCGTTGACCCTATATAATATTTGGTGACTCATGACCAAATACCCCAAATAAAAGTTTTCTTAACGCCAGTAACGCGATCGAATAGTGAAAAAAATCCAAAACAAAATACAAATTAAATTGTGCATTCTCAGGTTTAAGTCTTGCTGATGTTTACCAAACATAGAATCAAATTAAATTCTCCACGGATTTCTATCTCTTAAAATTTCTATTCTCTGCTTCAATCTAATCTCTAAATTCTCTCTACAAAACGTGCCCTAAGTTTTTCCCCTTTTTTCGGGTTGTGTCAACACAGAATAAAATACAACAAAAAATAGACATAAAAAAAAAATTATTATACAACAAAAAATAAAAAACAACACAACAAACCCATTAACACCACAAACACACAACTAATTAAAAATAAAAAACATAGAAAAATAAAAATAAAATAAAACACTCCCCAAAACCTAAAACAACACAAAACCCAAATATAAAAAAACCACAAAAAACACTACCAAACACCCCAATAACAACACCATAAAAAAAAAAAAACACCCCACTACCCAGTAAAATAAAATTAAAATAAAAAGAACATTATCAAAAACAAAAAAAAAGAATGATAAAAAAAAACACCAAAAAAAAAAAAACAAAAAAAAAAATAAAAAAAGAAAAAAAAGAATAATAAAAAAAAAAGAAATACATACAAAAAACACTAAAATACAAATAAAAAAACACTATATAATACCACAAAAAACAACAAAAATAAAGAAAAACAAAAAAATAAACACCAGAAAATAAACCCTTAAAACACACAAAAAAAACAACAACAACACCACAAAACAAACCAACGAAAAACCAGAATAAAAAAATACATAAAAACGAACAAAAAAAAAAAAAAAACCAATGAAATAAAATACACACCCTACAATTATAAACAAAAAAAAAAAAAAATAATCAAAAAACACACAAAACACCCTTCTTAATATTTTCTGAACAATTTGGATGTCAACAATCTAAGGGATAATTTATCTAAAGTCTGCAAAATTTGGCTAATTGCCATAATGGTTCCCCCGGCACTAAAACCCTGAGTTGTTAAGTGCGATTTTGCTAATTGGCATATAATGTCCCTGCAGGTAAAACCCTAGGTTTTAGTACTAAAACTGGAAGGTTCTAGTAGTAATTAGGAGTTTTGGAAACTCAAGGTCCCTCAATTCTACACTAGAATAATTGGCCACATAATACAATCCAACTTAACCAGTTGGTACCTACACGTACAACTTAACCCTTTTTATTCATAAATGGTAGAACCAAACACTATATTATACTAACACATATATAAATGATAAGCTTAAATATACTACTTTATTATATGAAAGTACCTTATCGGGTTTTGGGGTGTAATAATTCTTCCCCCTTAGCGGGATTTTGTCCCCAAAATCTACTCTTAGTATAAATGAGGATACCTAATCCTCATCTTCACTCTTCCGTTCCCCACATAATCTTGTGCCCTTCGACACGATGCGTCCATTGTACTTTCACCAACTGGAATTTCTTTGTTACAGATTTCTTGTTTTCCTCACCTAAGAATTTCAACTGGTTCTTCTCCGGTGGTATTTCCGGTCCACTCTCTACAGCATCTAAGGACACACTTGACTCATCCGCTAAACATTTTCTGAAATAAGACACATGAAACGTATTGTGAATACCTCTCATTTCTTCGGGTAACTCTAAGACGTAAGCTACTTCTCCAACTCGTTTCAAAATCTTAAACGATCCTATAACCCTCGGACTAAGTTTCTTTTATTCTTGAACCGTATCACACCTTTCCATGGTGATGCTTTCAACATAACAAAATCTCCTACATTAAATTCAATCGGCCTCCTCCTATTATCGGCGTAGCTCTCCATTACTTGTGCCTTGCCTTCCAATCTTGCTCGAATAGGCTCAATCTTCTCTTGTGCCAAAACTACATTTCGTCTTGCGAAGTCCCTACTTCCCCACTTCTTCCCAACATACCGGTGTTCGACACTTTCTACCGTAGAGCATTTCATACGGTGGCATTTTGATGCTCGAGTGGTAACTATTGTTATAGGCAAATTCTACTAAAGGCAGGTGATCATCCCAATTACCTCCAAAGTCAATTGCACATGCTTGTAACATATCTTCCAACGTTTGAATCGTCCGTTCGTTTTGACCGTCCGTTTAAGGGTGAAAAGCCGTACTCATATGCAACTTCATACCTAGCTCTTCGCTAATTGGCAATAATGGTCCCTGCAGGCTAAAACCCTGAGGTTTTAATACTAAAACCTGGAGGTTCTAGTAGTAATTTAGGATTTTGGCAACTCAAGTCCCTCAAGTTCTACTCTATAATATTTAGCCACATAATACATCCAATACTTAACACTTTGGTATCTAGACTTACAACTTAACCCTTTTATTCATAAATGGTGGACCAAACACTATATTATACTAACACATATATAAATGATAAGCTTAAATATAGCTACATTATCGATATGATAGTATCTTATCGGGTTGGGAATGTAATATTAATGTCGAAGGAGAAACGACCCTCAATGACTCATTCATCCACATGTGCATTCACCGCAAGCAAGGTGTTTCATAGATTCTGTATTGATTCTAAAAGAAACTATACGATGAAAGACTACTTCTATGTGGTTAACCGTTTATTCATAGATGCTTATATATATATATATATATAGTTATATATATATAATATCATAAATATATATAATAATATATTTATATATATAGATATATATAAATATATAGATATATATTATATATATATTTTATGTTTAAAACGCAAACTTGTTGCTTGAGTATAATTAGTTTAAATTGATAAACCTTATATAACATTCAAAGGGAACAACAAGTGGTATCAGAGCCTTCTGGTTTGTAAAATCCGTTCACAATTTTAAACACTGCTCAAAAGATTTTTAAAATTAAGATCCTATTACCATGGCAGGAAGTACAACAAACTCTTGAATATAGGGTTGAGCAGATTTGTGTGTTAAAAGGTTTTATAAACCACTTGTTGTTCCCTTTGAGTTAGTTACCAATAACTACAAAATTAAGAAAAGACTAATTCATGGCTTGAAAGTAAAGTATTGAAAACAATTTTGTTAAAGTAAAGACACAATTTTTTCAACGTTTAACTCTTTATAAATCTTATTAATAATTATACCCCTTTGATTGCAGAACAACAATAAGGATTGAATGACAATGTATGTGTGTGTGATCTCCTCAATAACAACTTGGCATAAACCAAAATATTATGCTAGGTTGAAAACTATGCTAACTAAGTGAACTAGTTCAGGGACTTAGTTGATTTGGAGGAGTAGGTTGGTTTGTGAATGACGAAACATTGAGTGCACAAACTTAACCTACTCCTATACAAGGGTTATCTATTTATAGTGCTAACGTGTGGTCATACCCACATGGGTAATAAGTGTGTGTCCCAAGGTTGATTGGACAAGTACATTTGTACAGTTGTATCTATTAAAGTTCTAATCTAAGAATGAGACAAACACACTTTCTAGGGTCAATGCTGACACTGACCTTGCTTTCATACCCTATTTAGTATAGTTTGACTCCAGGTGGATAAGTACTTGATCTTTTATTTATTCAAACTTATCGTGCCTATTCTTTAGACTCTTGTCTTCAGGGTCTTCAAATAGTTGAGGAGATCGTATGTGGTTCAGTGAGCTTATTGTCACAATTCACTGAACCTATTACATTCTTCTTTGGCTCAAGGACTTTATTCATTGAGTACCGCCTCACTGAATGGTTGAGACTTTCTCTTAGACTAAGGTTGAGCACTTAAAGTTAACTTACTAAATGACTATTCATTCAGTGACCTTATTAATGTTAAAGGTTATCTAACACTTGAGATATTTTGTATTCAAATCAAAGTGAAAGATCATCGGACACTGAATTGGTCCAACAAAAAGCCTATATTAATTCTAGAAAACACACACTTTGCCTTTAATACACAGTTGTTTTGCGCAGTTATACGTCTAGTTTTAATAAAAGCGTGTAGAGAAAAATTTGCAATTCACCATGTGAGGATGTTGATTTTTTATGCAAGTGATTTGTTGGTTCGTGTAAATCTTCTTAATGAATATATTCAATAATCCATAGTAAGTTTCCATGTGTCATGAAGTTGGGTTCCATAATAATCTTGATACAATTTACAACTAACAAGTTTAAATACTAGAGGGATCACTCGTGCACTTTAATAATCTGTTTCTAGAGGAATTAAAAAAAAAAGAGTTAAGTACATTTTTGGTCCTTGTGGTTTGGTGCGATTTCACTTTTGGTTCAAAATTCAAAAAAGGTTTGGTTTTGGTCCAAAAACATAGTTTCGGTCCACTTTTAGTCCAATCCCGTGAATTTGCACTAAAATTTTTGGACTAAAAGTGAAACGAAACTATGTCTTTTGGACCAAAAGTGGAACGAAACTATGTGTTTTGAAACAAAACCAAAACTTTTTTTATTTTTGAACCAAAAGTGAGAAAATACACCAAACTACAAGGACAAAAAATGTACTTAACTCTAAAAAAAAAAAAAAAAAAAAACACGACCGACTTAAACCCGTTATATAAATAAACCCCCTAAACCAGATATCACCATTCATCTCAATTAATCCAAACCCAAACCCAAACCCTAGGTCAGTCGATCTCTTTTAATTTGTTATATATCTTTTTATATAATTTAATAGTGGGTTTAATTTATGTTAGGTTTCGGTTAAACTAGTTTTTTTTTTCTTTCTGATTTTGTGTTAATTAAAGCAAATTAAAAACAATAATGATATGTTGTGTTTGCAGATAAAAAGAATTTACATAGTGGTGGAAGGCAAGCGGGCAACAAGCTGCGCCGCTAACCCTTTTTGGATTGCAAAGCCAATATGTTTAAAAACCACATTCATGGATCTAGGTGTCATAACATTGTTGAACTCGGCTGAGTAGCTTATATGTGGGCTTATTAGCTTATTTGATATGCCCGAAATCACCGGCTTATTATCATATCGTAATAAACATATATAAGCCCACAAAGTCTCAAAATAAGTCGGAAATTGGGGCTTATGAAATATAAGCCCACATATCGTAATTGGGGCTTATGTGTTAGATTTATGTTGTAACCGTGCTTTTGATAGTGTTAGCTTTGTTTATGTCTATGTCGATTGTTTGAGTTTAAATTTATTTGACTAGAACTGACGTTGCTAGTTATTCTTTTTGGTGTATTTGCAGTTTGACGAATTATTGGAAATATGGATCCTGTGGACGTTGAGATTACGAAAACGCAAGAGGAGAGGAAAAAGTTGGAGGCAAAATTAGCATCGGACGTTATTACTTTTGATACTGATGTGTATAATGCGGGCAGTTGGTTTCAGGGTTATGATACGGAGATTCCCTTGAATGATGACGACGAGACTGCCTATGCTACGAATAACGTGCTTGCCTTGAAAATGGCTTCTTACAGCGCACATATGTCCATGATGAATG
>BQNB010117761.1:0-21119 GCA_026074375.1 Tanacetum coccineum
AAGGTTAATAATTAGCTTATCAGTTAGCAATAAACAGTTTTAAGTAGCTTTAGGATAACGTGTTTGATATATGATACTTTTCATACGTATATCATATATGATATTGCTTTGTCATATGTATATGACATGTGATTATCATATATGATATTTTATTTTTCCCAAAAATAGTTTATTTATTCTTTTGTATTCATTTTATATTTTTAAAATTAAAAAACATGAATGCTTGTTCATTATGTGGAAGTTTCTCACACCAAAAGGAGGTGCCCTAAGAGGTTTGAAGATCAAGAACAAGTCGTGGTTCAACATTAAGCTAGCTTATTAGCTTATTTTGATAAGTTATAAGCCAGCTTATTAGCTTATTTTGATGAATTATAAGCTATCTTCTTAGCTTATTTATGTTGCTAGTGTTAATAAGCTTTATTGTTAGCTATATTTAATGTTCTGGATAAGCTCTATTAGATTAATTTGTTGATATAAGCTTAATTAAGATGTATTTAGCTTATCGGTTAGCAATAAACAGTTTTAAGTAGCTTTTGGTTAACGTGTTTGATATATCATATATGATATATCATATTTGTTACTTTTCATACGTTTATCATATATGATATTACTTTGTCATATGTATATGGCATGTGATTATCATATATGATATTTTATTTTTCCAAAAAACAGTTTATTTATTCTTTTATATTCATTTTATATTTTCAGAATTGAAGAATATGAATGCTTGTTCATTATGTGGAAGTTTTGATCATAACAAGAGGAGGTGCCCTAAGAGGTTTGAAGATCAAGAACTAGTCGTGGTTCAACATTAAGTTGTTATTCAAGAAAAAATTGTTGTTTAAAAAAGTACTCTTTTATGTTTGATTGTTATATGAACAAGTGTTATAATTATAATTTCACTTGAAATTTGTTGTTTTTTATCTTACATATATCATATGTGATATTCTACGAAATCATATATGATTTTACATCAGTTTCTTTTGCATTTGAATTATCATATGTGATATTTGTATTTTACAATTTGGTAACAACGTATCATATGTGATCTCTTTCATAAATCACATATGATTTAACATGATCATCATTGATTTATCAGCTATCATACTTGATGTTTAAACAATGCTAACATGTGTTTTTGTTCTAATGCTATTTTTACGAGTGATTATGAATGTGTGCATAAAACTTAAACAAAATAGACATAATATTCAAAATCAAATTCGCAAGACATTATACTAGTTTCAGATGGTTTACAAAATCGTCTATAGAAAATAAATAGATATCACATTTTTTTCTTGTACGTCTTTGCAAACCACACACTCCGTTCTTGGCAATTTCTCCGTTGTAGATTTTCATATACATCATTAAGAAAACCCCACACTCTGTTGCATTGTCTTTTTGTAGCTCACTTTGGTTTGATGATTGTTGTTTCTTAATGTGCACTTCTCTGGCCTTGAGATGATTGAATTCTTCAAAATGCCTTGAAATAGCTTTCTCTACACAAATAAAAAGATTTTATTTTATTTTTAGGCACATTATCATATATGATATATTATAGTGTTACAGAAGTAGACTTTCAAGCAGATTATCATATATGATATTATACACACAACTAACTTTTAATTACTCACCAGGAGATCACAAACTGCATGTATTTTATTTTCAAACACATTATCATATATGATATATTATAAATGCTTAAAACCTAACTTATATCATGTATGATGATACATTACATAAGTTTTTTACAGTTTGTTTAGGCAATTTATCATATATGATTTTTCACTAACATGTCATATTATATTTGTTTAACGTAGAATAAGCCTTCGGCTTCGCCTTATGCTTAGCCTACACTTTCAGCAAAAGCTTATTCGTGCTTTTACTTATTCAAACTAACTTCTAGTCCATTATTTCGTCTCTAAAATCACAATATCATCAACAAATTCTTTTTAAATAGTGAAAACTTAACTTCTAATCACTTATTTTCTGCATTAAAGTCTTACTTTTTGCTTAATGGGCCTTTTGGTAACAAACTTGAATCCAAACAGAATTTTGTGATGTTTCTTTTTAGCATTGACCAACATACCCTCACTTTTTTATCTTCCATTTCACTCATCAACACTTTCAATTATTTTCCATCACCCACTCCGTCTCAGTACTCATTGGTTCTCCTCTTCCGACACCCATTATTGTCGGCGCTCTTCCCGGACATTAATGGGTTTCGTTGTTTCTGGATGACTAGATCTTAACCGGTGATTGGTTTATGTTAATTATATTTTAATTTTGATAGAAAAGATTTGATTGATGGATTTTTTTTAGTTTAATTTATATTGGGGCTTTATACATTATACAGATCAAGTATAGTTTTTTGTTATTTTTACTTTATAAAATGATCTCAAGATATTTGAAAGACGTGGAAGAAAGATCCATGCGTGACAGATGAACTGTTTTGTTTGAGTGTCAAGTTTTTTTCGTTTGTGATATTGTTATGTTTTCAATATTTCTCATATTATCAATAGATGTAGATCTGGGTTTCTTTAGATCTAGTTTTTCATGTAAAGGATAATATGGTCATTGACTATTATAAATTATTTTCATTAAGCATAAAAAAGAAACAACATGTTTTCAAACTTCTATTATTACAAACATGTCATATTATGTAAAAAGACACCATTTTCAAACAGGATAAAAAAAAGAAATACACCCTACTAATATCAACATACTCTATCTAAAACTTACTTATCACTATAACATCAGCTAACATCAAAAAATCATCATTATTAACTATATAAACACAATAAATTGAAAAAAAATTACAATATATTCATCAAAAACTCTATAAACATTAAAATATGTAGATGAAGTGTTTTATATTTGAATTAGTGATTTTAAGCTTGTATTTCATCAACTTTTTACTTGAATCTTCAGCTCTAAGCTTAATCGTTAAGATTTGTTCTTCAACAACATCACCGACATATTTTTCTTTCATTTTTAATGTGATTCGTGGATGATCTTTGATTTGTGTGTGTGTTTTAGTGTGTGTATTTTTTGATCGGTGTAAAACTATGTGTTTTAGTGTGTGTGTTTGATGAGAGAGAAAGAGAATACGTAACTAGATCTAGATGAGATGAATTGGGGGTGGTAGGTGTGTGAGGGGAAATGACGTAAATACATCCCCGTCCTTTTTTTTTAATTAAAAAATTATTTTAATCCTAACCTTTGATCTATTTTAGATGGAGGACTGAGATTGGTCTCCTCGTATCCAAGAAAGGGAGGGTATCCAAAATAACTCCCCTCTTAAGATTTTTTTTCAAATTTTATTTTAGCATTACAAATAAGAAAAATCCATTGCATTTTGATTTTAACCGACTAGCTCGCAAATTATACTAGCTAATAGCTTGTAGAATTATAAGATTTTTTTTAGAGTAATAATGGTTTCTGAATTTTTAACCGACTAATTCACGATGTTTGAGATCCCGTCACCAATGCTAATACTGGGTAAAGTCGTTTTTTTTTAAAAGTTGATCATTTTCAGAATTGTTTGTAACTAATAGAAAAATAATTTAGATTATCTGAGAGTATAATGGTGATAGTAAAGCTTCTATTACCATTAATTTTTGTCAAAGCATACATGTAATTAAACTATTCATGAAAATTGGAAAAGATTAAAGTAAATAATCAATTTTAGACGAGGTAAAAGATTATAGTGCCAAAATTTGGGTAGCGTGATTGCTACGAAGTAAGTCGAGTGGGTTGGTGGTCCTAACGAATGAAATGCTAGAAAGTTTAATGAATATTTTTAAAGAACGATTGTTCATGAAAATGGAAAAGAGAATATTGTATCATTCATATCCGTGCTTGCTTGTTTTGAAATATATATTCTCGACCCGTGACAAGTTTTTAATTTGGCAGATTTATTCAAAGTTTAATGGAGATTGTGTCTCATAAATGGATTCACTCAAGGGTGCATTGCATTCCTTTTCTTCATAAAATGTTTTAAAAAAAAACACTTGAAGATTGCACTTCCTTTCAATAAATTTTTAGGGTAACGCCATAAAATACCAACAAACTTTAAAAAAAAATCGAGTTACGTAACAATCTTTGTGTTTACACCTTTCCAGGTAACCAAACTTTTGAATTTGTTCTATTATACGAGTATGAAATATGATAACCAGGTAACCAGTCAAAATTAATAACATGTCATTTTCATATATCTTCTTAACATGACATGTAATGAAACAATATTTAGTGTACTTGTCATGTCACCGTCTTCTCCGGCGAATATCTCAACAAACAGTCTTTTCTAGCGATTAATGGTTATGTGTAGTAGTGGTGACCGACAAATAAGCTGATGGCTTGTGTGGGCGCCTGGGAAACAGATGGTAGCCCGGTTGTAGTGGTTTTACCCACCCAACAAAATACATCATATCAGTTTTCATACACATGCCGGAAATCAAAGTCCATTTGGCGTATGACGAACATTTCCACGACCACTACAGCTTGTAGTCGTCAAAATTATAATGGGCAACCCGTAAAAAAACACAAAAGCTATAATCACGATATACATCTAATTCATTATAAAAAAATTAGAAAAACATGTGTTGGATCATGTTGTTATACGGCTAATTAGCTCAAATGGTATGTTACCTTTTCCTACTCAATCTTGCCACTCATCTACTGGTCCTCGGTCACACTAAGTGGTCTCACCAGCACAAAATGTGAGCCGCTAATTTCCGACATCACCAACTCTAACAAAACCACCTCCGTTGGCGGTTTGATTTTCAATGAGGGTTCAAAGAAGCCTGCTCACGAAAGTTAAAAGGGAAAGATATAAAATTTTGATGTCATGAACAATATATAACATTTCTTCTAGGACATGTAAACGCTCTTACCAGGTGAGAGTTTCTTCCTGCCATATAACTCTTCGGTCAAGGGGTTTGAAGCCCAATTATTAACCGCAAGAAGGCTCGTGGGTTGGAATCCGACTATTTTCCCTTCGGATGATAAGACAATCTGACAATTGAGGTAAAATCAGAAAGATAATTATGTAAAGAACACATTTGAAATTAGCCTATATTTTTAATTCTTCACCCTAACTAACTTTTGATAAACACCTTAGACTCTGTTACACACACAAATCATCTTTTGGATCTAGGGTTTGGATCTAAAGGGTTTCGCAAGATTAGCCTCTTACAAAACACAATTTGTGAAAACTGTTGGAATAATGAAAAGGTGCCATTTTAACCTTCTGTGTGACTTTTTGCTGAATGAAAAATAATAATTGAACGAAATAATCGCTAGACTAAAGCATAGCAATGACAGACGATACAAAACCTGATAGCTTGCAATTTTTTGCCCGGATGCTAACTCTTCGTCGCTTTTACTGGTTGAAGTGAGAGTGGGCAAGATATCTTTATCACTGGAATCAACTTGAATCAATCTTCGCATGTATTCAGGGAGTTCGCCTGTCGATACACCACCACCACTTTCTTTTCTTATATCGCCACTCCACCCATAAACAGCTTGAATTTTTTTGACTATTGAAACACATACGTCTTCCAACTACAATACAAAGTACAACATTAACTATGTACGTATGTATGTATGTGTGTATCTATGTATTATGATTAATACGTATTTGCATAACTCCTTTCGCACAATCACTTGGCTATGCCTTGTACAGTTTATAATGTTTATTAAGGGATCAAAACTGAAAACCAAAAGGGCCTTTGGCCTAACGGGATGTGAGTGGCCCATCAACCAAGAAGTTGGTTAAGTCTCAATTGTGACAGTATTAGGTGTGGATGTGAATATTTGCCTTCAAAGATAAGTGACTAAAACTGAGAAAAGTGAGAAGAAAAACAGCAGCATATGATACCGTAGATGAATCCATGGACCAAAGATGGATAGATCCAGTATGTGGTGATTGAGGCTGGTGATTCCCTCCAAGATGTCTTTGTCCATTGTGAAAACGGGGCATATAAATTCGAACCATCACACTAACGGCAACAATAAAACACCCGATTATGATGACAGTAGATCGCATTTTCAGCCAGGAATTACTTTTCTGCTGCAAAGAGGTAACTAACAATATCAACATTATCACCTTGAAAGACCCACATGGAATTTAAGTGGTAAAATCAAAATGTGCATCAAAGGAGTAAAATAGAAGAACTTGTCAGACAAGTGTGATTAGAATATATACCTTCTTCATGTGCATGTTAGTAGTCTTGGCGGCTGCATTGTATGGCAATTTCTTATTAGGGAGTGTGAATAAATCCTCATAATACATATCCAAAATGTTAGCCAAGCACACCTGTAAACATAATTGATACAAAAATCATCTCGAGAGAGGAAAAAAATTACCTGTTAATTCATACATGGAATAGTTGTACCACATAAGAACAAAATTATGCTTTCAGCAGCAAGCAACTAATGTACATGTTGTAATGCACACCTTTTCCACAAGATACATATATTTCATGCAATATTTGATTGATAAAAAATGTATATAGTGAATCCTGAACCTGAATAGCTGAACATATACAAGAACAAAGGAAGAATTGGAATACCATTTGCGAGTGGGTAAGAAGAACTTCCCACCTATTTTTAGCAGATTCTTTCCATCCTTCAAACTTCAAATCCCTCAATTTCTCACTGTCGATTTGTAGTCTATACGCAGGAACATACTCGCTAACCCATGCACTAAATTCGCGACCACCAATTTTTTCTAATTTAGAGAAAACCGACCATGGCCACCAGTTAAACTTTAAAGTGGTTTCCTTAGGTTTATAACCTGTTTTCATAGATTTAAACTTTTCAAACAGACTTTTAGCACTTTCAATTACCTCCTCTTCAAGTACTTTGTATAAGATAATAGAAGAGTCTCTTGATGAAATCTTCTCAGGTTTTTGAAATAACTGAAAAATATTATATGATGATCTTCCTAATGAGTTATCGAGAAAATCTTTTTTAGTGCTTTCAAGAGCAGAAACCGAAATAACTTCTGCAAGCATCGATATAGCTCGTTCATCCGAGGAACTGAAGGTGAAAGAAGCAGGGACCTGCCAATTGGAAAAGAATAAGACAATAGAAGAGCTATCCAAATCCATAAGGAGTGTTTGGATGTGCGTTTATGTGATCTAGATTAGTTAAAATCAGATAATCACTGTAATAAAATGGGTTGTTTTTTTTAAGTTGTTATAGTAGAATGTCAATTGTTTGAGTATTTAGTATCTATTTATCAATCAAGGCAAAGAACATTATTATGTAAAACGGAGTTACTACATGTGGAGTGAGATTGAGAAATACTCAGATTAGTTTAAAAACGGGTAATTATATGATTTAACTTGACCCTTCAAAGAATATTTTGTTGCAGGTTTGCAGCCAGCATGAGACTTAGTATTCATATAAACAGGAGCAGGATTTGTTTATCCAAACATCTGAAGCTGATCATTACGCCTACAACTTGCAATAACCAAATATTCAGTTTATAAAAATATAGCCAAACACCCCTAATCCGCATACCAAGTGGGACAGTACTGGTGGTTTCTACTGGTAATGTTATGGTTCACTGTTCAGAAGAAAGAAGAGTGTCAAACTAACCTCTCTAATGTTGGCAAGATCTTTCATATTTCTTGTTGTTCCAGGAGTAAACAAGACAAGTTCAAAACTCCAAAGCTGTCTTAGACTCACTTGTCGAAATGTCATAGCAAGTATATTTGTGGGTGTAGTGCCTGAGAAAAGATCTTTTCTTAAATAGTTCCGGAGACTCTTAGCTCTCTCTTTGACTTTTCTTGTTGGCAAAAACTGTCAAGGTAGCAGGGCACAACAGAAGTAATTAAGATGCCATTTTATAAATTAATTTAACTACTTAAAACACAAATTATGAAGGTGATGAAACATGATATTTATGTATATATGCATATGTGATTACATACTTATATACAATAATAACACTAGATTCCTCTACTCTGTTAATTTTAGCTAAATGGTACTTTATAAATTTACGAGTGGTCAAACATTATCTTATAATATTAATCAGGTCAGCTGCTAGAACCTTCTTGAACTAGTGAGAAGTGAAAAAACAACACCCCTAAAGCCTGATCAACCCAACAGCCATTAACCCGAACGCGTAACTACAAAAATGGGTGAACACCTCGTGAAAGACATGAAAACGGCTCTAAGCAGAAACTTGAATTCAAAACCATACCTCTAAGGCTCTAACCACCAAGCTGTGACATGTTGCACCTACTACAGTTGAATTGAACGGGACCTAAGTAGAGAAAGACAAGGTAGAAGGAGGCTAGCCGGAAAAACTAAGGAATCGAAGCCGAATGTCATATCGACAAAAAAAAATGGTCAAGACGACGCATTCTGACGAGGTGGTGGGTCAGCGAGATGCGAGAGTGAAATAAGTGATAAATTTCATGGGACAATGGGACACATACCAATCCATACTTTCATAATTTTCATTATCGTCTATCCAGTTTTCATAAAACCATAAGACAAGCACTATCACAAGTATATGCAAAAAAAAGATGCAAAAAGTAGTCATTCAACATGAATAGATTTATAAAATTTATAATTGCTCAATTTAGGGTTACCAATGACAAAACATGGTATAACCTCCATACCATAGATGAAAGGTTCGAGCAATAGCCATACTAAGAGGTACAAAAAATCTAAACCCACATTCTGGTTACTATTTTCTCTCTGTTGTAATCAATGTACTCACTCTTATAAAATTTTGATATTCCGTTGCCAATTATTTTCCTAGACAATAGTACAATTACCATCGCTATCCATCCTCAATTGCAGAAATGCCAACAACATGCATAGATGGCAATATGTGTGTACTATTTTGGTGATGTGGAACAAAAGTGACACTTTAGATCCACTTTTTCTCACAGAAAATTCCAGTAAGAATAAAAAATCACAGTTGATAGAAACATAAAGAACACGTGAGAGTTACAAAAACGCATACCAATTTCTCAGAGCCATGCCAATGGAATAATAGATATGTAGCATTTTACATCTAACAGTGTTGTAAAAAACCATAAATCCATGTATTTAAATATATAATAGATATACTTTTTAGGTTGAAATCACAAGAATAAGCATGTAAATATGTATATAGGTTATGAAACCAAGTTATTAGACCAATGGGTCTATAATCATTTTCCTTATTTAACTATAATTATGAATCCAAATGTATAAAAGTTTGAGGTCCAAGGGGTTGAATAAATGAGCACTAATGTGATTAAACTAAGGCATCGGGTGAGTATACATTGTCTTGAAGCTGGAAACCAACCAGACAATCAAGAAAAGGAACCTGTAAGGCTGTAATATGTAAAAAGAGCGCCAAGGCCGATCTTAGCCAAGAGGTCATGGCACAAAAGTGAGGAAAAAATGGCTACATGTAAAACAATTACTACACTATAAGAAAGGCTGTAAATGCAGGCACATGCAATAATGTTTGGTTTTCAGAGTAGGATACCGAGCAAGCTTTAAAGAAGGGCAATGGCAGCCCCATTCTCTTTCTTTCTGATGATATGTCCATAGTACATATATGTTCAAACCTCACGAAAAGGAATTACAGAGTTCTTTCTGAATCAAGCTTCAAACCAGGAGGCAGATAATACACACCTCATCCTTAGCTAAACCCATTTGCCTTAATTATAATCACAGTGAGTTCCTATTCACCTCAACTTTGAGGCTTCTACCTATTATTCATTTGATTCTGCTACACCATTTCAATATAACACTTTCCTGATTAATTTCTCTTTCATTCTTAAACTAGAGTCATTCTGATCCAATAATGTCATTAAGCTACAATCAGTGGTGGACCCATGCCCTACAGATATCAGGTTCATTTCAAGAAAAGTAAACACAATTTGTGGCACAAATATTTTGTGGACTAGGTTCAACTCTGAAATAATGGAGGGGAGGGGGTTGACGAAATTTTACACTACGAGGAATAAATCCATGTGGTTCACGAGCACCTCCGAGAACCACCTTGGGTCCGCCCCTGGCTACAATTTCTTTGTGCCATAATGCACAAGTATATGATACATACTATGTGGGATTAATGCACAAATTTTTGGCATACATAAACAATAATACTACTACTAAGTACTAACCAATCTAGTTGAAATACAACTATGTTCATCACAATGACCAGGAAAGACAGTCTCAGCCACCATAGCATCCAACCCATTAGCATTTAGGAGCTTTCAGGAGCATTTAGCTTTTAAAATATAAAGCTTGTTTGGCAAGGAGTGTTTAACATTTTCTTTTTTAAAACGCTACTTGAAGAAGCATTTTATTAGCGTTTGGCTTTTATGCCATTTTACAATAACTACGTTACCAAATCACTTTTATAAAACAAACAACTACTACTGCTTGCCGCTAGTGCTATTGTTGCCAAACATACGCATAAACGATTAGTGATCCTTAAAAATAACTAACCAATCTAGTGGATATAGTACTATGTTCATCACAATGACCAGGAAAAACAGTCTCAGCCACCATAACATCCAGCCCATTTTCCAAATGCTCATCTGCCGCCACACCGCCATCCGCAGCAGCCGCAGTCAAACCCTGCTCAATCTCCACGTCTCCCACCACACTCAACCTACCCAAATCATTCTCATAACTTCTCACACACGGAAAACCCTTAACATCATCTCCATCAAGTAAGTCAAGAATGTACCTTTGTGTCTCCGGCAACGGTGGATTTGGGGCGGCGCGTGCACGTACACGCAGGGTGATTTTGGGGTGCTTGGAGAGTGGCTTGGGGGTGAATAAATGGGTTTTTGGCGGGAAAAGGATGGGTTTTGAAGGGGGGATATGGAGGTGAAGAGGGGTTGAGGTTAAGGATGCCATTGATGAGGTTATGGAGGTTGGTGCATTTTAGTGTGGTTGTGGCGTATGTTAGCAAGGGTTTTTGGGTAAACCTTTGTGTGTGTTTGTTATAGTTGATGAAAGTGGATACTTGTTTTGATTAATTGTGAGGGTTGATCCTTGTTGTTTTTGTCTGTGTTCTTTGAAGGGCAAATTGCCAACAAATGTAACCTAAGATATCAAATTTGATAACGAGGGGAAGATGATAAATTTTCACTCTTAAAAAGGATTAAGAAATCAATTTTAGCAAGGTTATAAATCAATTTTAGCAAGGATTAAGAAATCCATTAGGATTAAGGTTATCATGTCTTTGTAATCTATAAATGGTGGTTAATAATAAAGTTACACCTATGAGGATTTTCATTGTCTAACATGGTATCGGAGCGGGTCTGATCCTCAGACTTAGGTGGCTACGTTGATCCGCCTCCATTAAACCACCCCGTCAACCCCTAGTCGTCACCCTTTAACCCTAATTAAAAAAACCTAAAGACACACGAAATCCCATTCAATAAAAACAAAAACATGGATACTGTTATATGTCATGTTTGCATTAGATATCATACGAAAGTAAAAGAATTAGAGAGAGGGACTAAAGAGTATTTTTTTATCATTTTCAACTTTTCATTAACAAAGGAAAAAAAAAGGGAGGTTGAGAGAAGAGTGTGATTACAATTGTGTAAGACTTGTCTAAATACCTCTAGTAAGGGGTATTTATACTTATTCTCTATTCAATTTATTTTTCTTACTTTTTCTAACTTGATCAACATTTACTTAATTTGGACCAAGTTTGACTTATTACAAGATAAAGACAAACTAAACAAATATTCTATACAAGACCAATTCATTAATAATAATTAACGCTTTTTCTATTCCTAACAATCTCCCCCTAAGGGTTGATTATTATTGGCACTTCATCGCTGGTAGAATTGGTCTTCCATTCACGAACGACTCCCACTTTCTCATCTGCTCACGATGCCTTAGACGCTTTGTTATTTCTCTTTCGAACGCTTTCATTATGTCAAGGTCTAATTCACCTAGCATGAAGCCTTCTTCCAAAACTTTGTCTCAAAGATCTTTAGCTTCCCTTTTCTCATTCTTGTTGTTTAAGTAAATTAAACCCGTATCCGGTTTATCTACAATAGAGTAAGGATCACATGCTTCAATACCAGTGAAAATCAATGTTGGAGCGGTTAAATTGATCCTCATCTAGTAGCTTTCTATTCCTAATGAACGTCATCAAAGAATTCAACAACTTGTTCTCACGGCAGTTGACTTTCTTGTTCAGGCAGAGGTAGTACATATCTTCAATATCGTTCTTGTTCAGATACTTGAAATCAGCCTCAGAAAAACAGTCTGGTTTATTGTTTTTGATGATATCATAAATCAAGACCTAGATGAGATTCTAAAGAGAAACTAGAGAGAGAAAGAGAGTGGATGGCACTTGTAGAGAGAGAGAGTAAAATAACATAAAATGGGAGTTCTTACAAATGACCAACACCCTCTCCATGGGATGGAGAGGGCTTATATAGTACTTCATATGGATGGCAAGCCCATGGATAGTCCATGGACTTGGCCCGGTTAGCTTACACGTAACTGAACGATTGACTACAAGCCACAATATACTATTTTGATAGTGATCGAGTCTTTTCTCGATTCCTAACAATCTCCCCCTAAGGGAGGTCACTCCAAGTTACAAAAACTTAATCCTAGCATTCTATGAATGTCTTCGTTCTTGCTCGTAGACTTGTTTCATTGATCATTATCTTGCATTAATATGTAGTGAGCTTGATCTTTAGCTTGCTCCTACTTACATAACAAACTGTAATCTTTAGCTTCTTTGAGATCATCAGCCAAACATCATCTCATTGCGTTATCTTGTAATCTTTTGCCTCCTTGTGATCTTGTGACCTTCGGGCTGACATGCTCATACCTTTCTTTATCTTGAAAGCTATTGGATTATCTCCCTTGGATTGCTTCATCTTGAACACATAATGACTTCAAGGAAGATCTTTTGAGTATCAGAGTAGCGGAAGACTTAAGTAACATGTACTTGAGCTTTCATCATATCTTTATATTTGTGGATCGAGTATGAGCATGCGGTTATGAACTTGACTCTGCTGGAACGAGGTATCTCCATCTCCATCTTTACATGACCCTGTAATACAACAGTTAGCAATAAAGCTTGTGGACGAATATGGTTTTGTCATTCGCCCGGGTTTAGTTGGATTAACCTCCGGTTCTGTGAGGACCGACTTGTGATCAGGTAGATTCAAATTAAGAAGAACCTCCTTGACAGGATTTCCAGCATAAGTATCGGATCTTCTGATGTGTGAACATCAGAATTACCTTACTTGCTTGTTCTCTTTATCGGAAAATCTCAAAGCAGACAACACGATAAGAGTGAATCAGTTAATTACTATCTTACCGATTAAGTCATCAATTCATAATCTGGACCGAATCGATATCCAGTGTCACAAGTTTGATCCATATAGGATCTTACAAATCACCTACCGCAGAGCTTGTTTGATGTTGGCTTTGGAAGGATTTAAATCGTCATTGTGAATACTTAAGTATCACTTTATTGTTCTGGCAAGATCACGAGGATAATGCGTAGGACTTTTGATGTTTTACTTGTTTTCATAGTGTATGAAGAACAAGTTAATGGTAGATATGTCCTAGTGAGATTTATGGATGATCTCTTATGGATCTAGACTCAATAGTGCACTTTGATTTTAGTAATCGGAGGCTGGAGTTGACTGCCACTTTTTCAATACCAACTAACTCATAGTGAGAAATTCGATAGATAACGTGTTTAGTCTTTGTGATAATTGAAACAGAAATCTTTTAAGAGATTCTGAGTGGCTAGGGAGGGTTGTGCATTGCATCACTGGGTCTACGATATCTATCTTCAATACCAGAAAACAGCTATGTTTCTGATAGCATATGTATTGACATGGTTTCTGCCCAAGTGTAAGGAGGGCTTCTTTCTTTTCACTCTTTATCTTTACATTTCTTTTTCATTCTTCAACCCCTTCAATGCTTACCAAGGCTTCATCACTAACACCTTGTTGGGTTTATTCCAGTGTTAGCTCTGTTTTAGTCCGCATTATTCCCCATTCTCACTTTTACTCCTTTTGTATCATACCTATGGACTTCTATACTATCTAATAGAATATCCATGGGTAGATCCCTTCGGTTCTGGCTGTATCATATAACAGATACCTAATCTTAACCACCTTATAAATCTATAAAAATAAATACATGGTTAGTCTTTTGGGTATATCCATCTTGCATTAAACTATTTTGAAAAACCGATCAGGTAATTGTGATTATAAAATCAAAACTTTTATACCTTGATGTTTTCATCTTTTGAAAATGCCCCCCCTGCATATGTGCATCGATTATCGAAAGCCTTTTGCACATACAAGGGAGAAGCTAGCACCTAAGTCCTTTTAGATCACGTTTATTAGTTGCATAGTTTTTAATCACATTTTCTCCTCTTATCTAAAATGTCAAAGTCTTTTGATATTTGGGATATCAATTGATTAAGACTGTACAGGGGAGAGATGTTACTAATTAGCAAGCTTATTCAGAACATATTAATGCTCCCCCTTATTTGTTGAGGGAAGGATATAGTGTTAAGTACATATTTTGAAAGATTTTGAATTTAATGAAAAATTCATGAAAAATTATACTTAACACAAATATACTTATTTCTGTACACTACATATTTATATATTATACAAGATAAGATATGAGACAATACCTGACATGTTTAAACCAAGTATGACCCAGTCATACTGTCCTTTGCAGCAGTCGTTTGTCCATCTCTATCTTTCTTCCACCAACCAGCACTTCTGAACTCCTCAGAACCCGTCTTTTAAATAGCAGATCATCAATCTTGTTCAGCATGATGCTTGTGCGTTTCTTATCCTTTGTTGTCCACTCCCTCACATGCATGTATTTATTGGAACCAAACTTGAAGTTCAGTAGCCTTTCACGAAGAATTTTACTAACTGATTGGAGAGTCCCGTCACAAAACTTGTGGATCTCATCAAGACGCATCAGCCTTTTCTTCTTGCTCTTGTCTTCATAGATAATCCTTGGTGGATCATAGTTTAGAGTGTATGGTTCTTTGACAGAGAGATGCTGACATGATCTTGAGGCTTGGTTAAGTTGAGCTTTCTTTGGTAACTTTTAACACCTAGCTGAACGTCTTCAACCCTGTTCTTAACAATGATTCCTTGGGTGAACATTTTGAGAGCAATGAGGAAGTCCACAATCACATCACCGTCTAGGTTGAAGAGCTTGTTTTGAGCAATCAACAGCATCATGTCTTCAATGTCATTTAGGTATAAGTCCAGAAAGTCACCTTCTTTGAACTTGTAAAGTTTCTGATCAGCTCACCTTAAAACTATTTCCTTCAAGTAGCCATACCCTGATCTCTTTTCCACCTGAACACTAACAACACTCAGAATTCTCATAGTTGAGAAGACTTTGTGTTTGGACACCTTGTTGATCATAGCTCTGTAAAACTGTTGACGTTGTGGTCCCCAGTGAGATATTCCAAGAGCAGCATCCTTGTCATAGGCAATAATTATCGGACTCCATAGTGTCGGAATCATGTCTTTAATACCTTCCATATTATACCTTGTAGCTGGTGTCTTCGTAATGGAAGAAGAATACATTCTTTCTTTGTTTCCTTTTTTCAAGTATTCAAGATCATTATTAAAGAAGAATTCAATAGGAATTATAAGTCGACCTTCTTTGTCTTACAGGGGTACATGCTTGCTCATATCAAATGGGCTTTTGTGACCTTTAGGGTTTGCCCAGTCGAGTTGATCTGTCAAAGCACGATAGCATTCCTCCATATTGCACTCCAATTCAACACAGCTTTTGCAGGTGCCTTTGAGTAGATTGAACACTGGACCTACTAGATCTACTCTTGTGATCTTGTTAAGCTTGAGACGATTCATAACAAATGCTGGAAAGTTAGTAGGAGTACTCATCAGCTCATCAAACGTGAGTAGAGGCTTCTCATCTTGTATCATCTCATTAAGCCACGACTGTTCTGGAGTATCATTAATGGTTTTTACTGTATTCCATTCTGGATAAAGTGTCTCAGGCCTTGAAGCTTTCTTGAACCAAAGAACCAATCCTTCTTTCGGAAATCTTTTGAAGCCGCATCTTCTTGAGTTTCATCACATTGTTATGAGGTGGTTTGACCAACATCACCAACCTTATCAACAAGGGTTTGCTCAACATCATCTGAAGCTACTTCAAAAATTGGTTCTTCAACTGATTTGTTTGCAGTCCGCGGATTTGCCAAATTTAGACGTTCTAGCCGAAGATTTACCTTTTAATGATACTGTGGCGGTGGATGTCTTCATGGATGATTCGGACTCATTGACTCTTCTCTTTTGGTCTTCTTACCCTGTTTGATTCCAGCTGAAGGTCTTCATTTTGATCATCTTCACGGTCCTCTTTTCTTGAGCACTTTATGTGGTTTGTGATTGTCGTTGTGTGTGTATATTTTATTGATTCAAGTTTTAAATTTATATTTTGCCGACTAAACCAATAATAACACTTTAACGGCAGATGACCCGATGGAGTAGATTCGTGGTAAGTAGTGAGTCGAACCACTTGAAGCAGGTTTAAAAATCTACATCAATTAATTAATATCTTGGGTTATCTAATCTAAGTTAATTCGTATATATTAAAACCTATTCAGTCTAATCCTAATCTAACGGAAAAGGGGTTTTCTATTCCTGAGAGGAACTGGCACAGTTTGGTTTGGTGACTACAATCAAATTCAAGGCACTTTAACACCACCAATGCTAATAAACAAAAGATAAGAAGAGCGGAAATCCGAGCCAAATTTAATAAAAATGTATTAAACCATTAATAATCCGATTTGAAAGTTGGTTTTTATAAGTGCAATGATTGTCTTCTCTTGAGGTGCATATCATTCGTTAAGACTTAGCTTTTACATCATCCTAAGACCTAGACACATTAATTCTGTTCAGAATAAAAGCTCCCAATAAAGCATCCATATTTGCCTGATTATAATCTATTCTTAGATTAAAAGCAATTGTGATCATGTTAAACCCTAGCTCATAGAGACTTACCCATTTACCGCATAATGTAATTGTTATACACTAGTATCTACTTGTCCAAGCATCCAATGAAAATCAAGATTTTATTTGTTGAATTATCTAGGTCACCTACTAGTCAACACGATCAATAAACCATTGGCAATATCAAATTAACTAGTTAAGCCCGAAGCGTATCCTAAACACAGATTTAGAAGGACAATATTTGTGATCCTATGATTCTAGATGTATAAATTAATATATGGAGAGCTATCCCAGACTCTAGATTTACTTGGTCCGTATCACTAGATCCATTTGAATGATAGGTCTTATACAAAAGCGCGTAAACAAATATAAATTGATAAACATAAACAAGCATTCAACGATAAATCAAGAAATCGAGATAAACAAATACCAAACATTCAGATCTTCATAATAATGACTAATACCCAAAGGTATTAGCCTTCAAACGTCATAATAAATACAAAATCAATTATTTAGCCAAGGTAAACTAACCGAGTTAGCGAATGATACCAAAAAACTGAACGATTACTAAAGTATATAGAATTACACGTTGTCTCCTATGGAATTGATAGCGTTGCTCGACCTCTTCTGCTCTTTTTCTCCTCTGAAAATTGACTTTTATGGTTTAGGTATCGAGAATATGATTTAGCACACTTAAAACTCGTTTTTGAGTTTTGTATTTATAGGGTCTGGAAGTCGGTTCGATACGGCGTATCCAAGGATTGTATACGGCGTATTGGGGATTTCTTGGAGTAGGGACCACGCTTGATATCTTCCAGAATATTCACATACTATATCTTCAATACGGCGTATTGACTTCTTCTGGATACGTCGTATTGATCTTCTTTCCTTTGTGGTCTTTGGTAAGTGTAGGCACGGATACGCCGTATCTTCCTTAATGGATATGACGTATTGGTCTTCAAAATAGTAATCTTTAAAATATCTTCATTTAAGCTCCAGAATGCGCGCCTTTTGCTAATATTCACCTAGTACTCCATAATTACTGCAATTCTCAAATATAAATGATTAAGTAACAATTCTTTGCAATAACTATACAAAATGGGTTAATAACATGGGACAAATGATGCTATAAAATAGACGTTATTTGATGTCATCAGTTTGTCACTTTCTTTTGTAGTGGCTTCATCAAGTAACATTGACTATGTTAGTGCATCATATAGCTCTTGATGTGTGTTATGAGTCATGTGCGATTAGATTTTATGCATCTTTTCAGAGAGTATTTTCTTCAGTTCATACTCAAAAAAAGACTCAGCTGCTTGAATAGCGGATTGACCTTAGAAGGAAGATTGACCTAAAGAAGGTGGAATCTTCTCAAGTGCTTCCTTTACTGCATGTGGTAGAAACTTTGGTATAAAATTCTTGACTTCGTTGATAACGTTAGCATGAACGGACTCTTCAATAACATCTTTGTAGTCCCTCCTCTTAGACAATTCCTTTTTAAGTTCTTCAGTATGTGATCGAAGTACTTTCTGAAATGCACCCGGAAGTCTGGATCCAAGATACTCTTTGACTACTGATGGTACTTGGGATCTGATTGAAGCAAGAATAGTTGTTGAGTGGTCAGCTTGTTTGAGTTCCTTGACAGCTTTTTCCAATTCAGTAAATCTTTGGACAATAGATTTTACTGCTTCAGAGTTGGAAACTTAAGTAGATGGAATTTCTGTAGCTGCTAGTGGAGGTGCTGGTGGTGTAGATGGTAGTTGTTGATTTGTTTCATGAATTACAGACACTTTAACAGCATGCAATAGTTCTTGCTGAATATTAGGCACATCTTGTTAGATTTGAATATCCAACAAGGAATTGATCTTTGCTTCATCATTTTCTAGAATAGTACCAATAAGAGATGCATTAGGAGAATTAATAAATTGATTACCAAAGTTTGAAGAGCCAGAATGACTGGAGGTGGATTGAAGCAGACTGGGTGTCTCTTTTTGTGTTGTTGAGATAGGAACCACTAATTGTTCATCTCCAGCTTGATCATCTCCTTTTTGTTCTTCCTCAGCCTTGAGTTATTCATCGTCCTTTTGTTCTTCAACTCTTTCAATATTTTCCTCTTCTGCTTCCTCAGCAATATTCATTTCTGCTACACCTATTACCTGATCTTCAATATCAGTGTTCGTCCTTTCATCATCAGTCTTTTCAATATCAATACTCGCATCATCTTCTTCATCATCATTCTCAGATTCTTCATCATCAATGGATTGCCACAATATATCTTCGGGTTTCTCATCTTTCTAAGCAAGTAGATATTCCTCATCATCAGTGGAGCCCCAATCATCAAGATCATCTCTAGCTTCACTTTTATCTTCTAACTCATCCGAAACCTCTGGCGAAGTACCAGCTCCTTCATCTGAGTCTGCAGATTTTCTTGTTAGCTCATCTAGAACCTCTGGTCTCAAACCAGCTCCTTTACTTGAGCCACCAGTTTGATGTTGAAATATGCTTTCACATTTGCTTGCCTTGATTGCTCTCTGAGTATCAATTTCTAACTATGTTGCATCAGATAGCAATTCAATACCTTTAAGCTTTCGAGATGACTCTTGTGTTTTCTTTACAGGGATACTTGGAGGTTCTTGAATGACAACAGCTCTGGGTGTCCTTTTCTTTCTGCCAGTTGGCCTATTTTCTGGTCCTCCTTCAGATTCATCTGATTCATCATGAAGTACCAATTTCCTCTTTGACTGTTTTTTCTTGAAGGTAGTAGCTGTCTTCTTCGGAACAACAGTTGCTTTAGTTTCATGAGCACTTTTACATATTCCTTTCATTTGAGGAATTAAACCAGTGGATATGCCAAAGAATGTCTTGTAAGCTTCAGAGATCTTGATCTCATTAGTTATCAACGTATCTAGAATCGGATTTCCATAGACTTGGTAAATATCTCTTTTGTTGATGAACTTCAGTTTATCCAACACACCATCATTGTCAACAGTGTGGTAAGGTGAACCTTGTCTTCTGGAAATTGTCACACCCTGAAAATTTCAGGTCAATATTTTAAACTTTTCCGATCATTATATTAGACTTTTATACGTTACGTTTGAATCCGACAGTTTACCGGGAAGTTAACCCGCGTAAATCTGAAAAACGTCATCGGACGCGTTGACTTCGGATTTTAATTAGTTTAGATATTATATGAATTATTTTATCTTTTCTAAGTGTTTCGTAGTTTACGATCACTCCCGGTATTTATTTTTACGTCTTAACGTTTAAATTATGTTTTTCGTGTTTTTGACCTAACAGAACCCCGGAAACTCGAAATCTTTTCGTGCAAACTTTAGTTATCGTCCATCTCATATTCTTAAGTCAAAAATTTCATTCACCCTCCCCTCTTGTTAAATATTGGACGCCTAAAACCAAACCAAATGCATCATAAGTCTTGAAATCAAATACAAGAGCATCTTTTGAAAATCACATGCATGTGTGCATGAAAGTGACACATGAGAGGGTCCTTCTCATGCACATTTTCTCAAGTTAGACAAGATCATGTGATACTTACATATTTTGACTTCATTTGACCAACTCAAGACTAACTTATGCATCTAATATGAACCATGATCCAAAAAAATGAACCATATGGTCCTTGTGGTTGATGTTCGGCCGAGCACAGGTGTACACACACCTTTGGTGTGTGTTGGTCACTTGTTACAATAAACCATGAAACCCTAGACCCCCTCTTGTCCTATAAATACTAAGCATTTCACACTTTAGGGTTTCATTCTTTCACATAGTCTCCAAAAATTTCTCTCTTCCCTTCTGTTGGTAGAAATATTACATTACGATATTTAATCTATACATTCTCTTCATGTTTTGGTGATGACAAACATGTAACTTATAACACATAACGTAAAGTGCTTAAGTTACTCGTAATCACAAATTATCAATTCATACGTCAACATCTTTCGACGTCTCATGTTTTCTTCAACAACAAATTTAAGTTCGCACCCGACGTAAAAACAAACTTTAATTTGTTGAATGATTAAAGAAATTTTTTTATTTTTCAAAACCTTACATTTTTTTATAAAATGGGACAAACATTTTTAAAAAAACATATACAAAATATTTTTGTATTTATAAGAAATG
>BQNB010117762.1:0-21119 GCA_026074375.1 Tanacetum coccineum
AATTTCACAAGTCGTTGGGGAAACGACCCGGGAAAGCATACTTCCCGGTTTTATACGTATTATATTATATATATATATCTTTTAGAGTGGATTTTTCTTAAGGGAGACTTTGGGAAAGTTCTTAATTGCTCTTTTAGAATATTATATATTTTATATTATTTTAGTGTATAGAAATACTATATCATAAGCCCAAGATTTCAAGCCCAGTCATCCTTGCCACACGCAGGTCCATATTGGAGAAATTAGTAAAGCCCAAGGCCACTTCTGGATGGCTTGATATTAACGCAGCATATTTACAAAGTGAAAAGGAGGGGCATCATATATCTTATCCTTTAATTTTCTTTTACTAGTACTGTTCATCTTTTTTATTTCGTAGATAGAATAGGAGTAGGTAAGGTAGATTAGATTAGAATAGAAAGGGGCTTCGGTGCACAATTTTTCATTTCTAGTTCTTTCATTATTAATTCAAAAGTCTTAGTTTCATTTTTTTTTAAATCAGATTCATGAATGAATTTTTTTATGACTTATTAATTAGTTTATTCTTAGTGAAATTTTAAATGTTTCCTTCACTAGTTTAATGTTTAAATTTCCGTTAGTGCAAAAATTCAGTTTAATCAAAATAGCTTATGTCCAAGTCTTTATTTATTCAATCAGTTTGTATTTTTTTTATTGGAAAACTTCTTATTTTTATTACGAAATTAGTAAAAGACTATTGGGAGATTAAAAGAGTTTCGTTTTATGACATTTGGGTTAAAGTTGAAGCTTATGGATGCGGGTTTAAAGCTTATGGAGATGGGTATTTTGGTATTCGCTATTATGTAGTCTCGCTCGTTTTTAATCCGAATTTGGTGACTTCTAATCCCTTTTCAATAATCTCTTTTTACTTATCTATTTTTATGTTTATTGGCATTTTAGTTTAGTCATTATAATTGTTGTTTTATTTGTTGCTCGTAGCGTAGTTATGATTACTAGTGATTAGTTTTATATATGCTTGTTAAGTGACCGTGAATAGTGAGTTAAGTGTGGATCAAAAAGTAAATTGTTGATTAATAAATTTCGGATTATTTAGATTTCTTATTTGAATATTTCGAAGGGCAAAAACCGGAGAAATAATCAAACATCAAATCTAGTAATTAATACTTTTATAAGATATCGTTTTTAAAATAGACTAACGTCGTGAGAAAATAATATTTTTACGGGTATTAATTCATTATCATTTAAAGTAATTTGTACCAAAATAAAGGCTTGTTTTCAATATAAACCAACGTTGTGAGAAAACGTTTTTAAGCGGGTACCAATTCTTTATTCTCTTTACTTCACATTTAATTATCAATTCACATCACTTGACAATCATATCCGTTTTGGTTATTTTTTAGTTTTATTATTGCTTATTATTATTATATTAGTATTAAAACCAAAAACAAAAATTAAAAGATATTCAAGCATTAAATTGGAAGCATTTTTGTGATTTTCAAATTCAATTCTCGTTGGGATACGACTCCGGAAGATTTAATTATTACTTTTTCTAAAGTGGTTCTTATTTCTAACGGGATACTTAATATTATATACATTTTGACGCTCATCAGACCTTAATTGAAATCTTTCTTAAACATCTTGACTCGTTATCTCGCCATATCATCAATTTGACAGTAGAAGGGGATCTTAGGAAGTTTAGTGATATAGGAGCATGGTATGCCATAGAGAAATTGTGCCCAATATGGTAAAACATGTTAGCACCCAACAAGTGCGATTTCTGATGAACAAGAGCAACATCCAAATGCTCACATAGTTAGGGATGATATGGTTAGGGTACAGGTACCTAGGTGCATAGTATGGTTAGATTATGATAAACATGTAGATAGCCTAAGTACGATGGATAATGAGGTAGGAGTTTACAAGCCCTGAGAGTACCAGACAAACCCTACCGTTATTTAAGGAATACACACCGCCCGTGACTTACTCGAAAGAAGTAGAAAAGACTTTAGGAACCCAGATAGAGGTAGAACCTTTGAACGAAACAAAACTGAAGGAAGTAGGCTTGAATGTAATCACAACACTCCTTTTAGTTCTAGGGAAGTTCTTAGTTTTGATGGACCGGAGCCTCAACATTTACTCAATAGTCCATCCTTAGATGTAAGTCTAAGAGACGTAATAGGCCCCAAACCACCCATCAAACCACATAGTTCGGATAGTTCTAGGATGAAGGTAGTAGATTATTTAACAACTCAAACACCGCCTTCACCTCACGTAAAAATTTCCAATTCATAATGGTGTTTATAGTATCTATAAAACCCAAGTATAGATGAACCCTAAAAGACCATTGTAGATTTAAACCAGTTTATTAAGAAAAAGTGTATCCATAAGGTGTTGAAATTTCAAATTAGGAGATGTTTGATGATTAATCGTGGGGGGGTGGGGGGTGGGGGGGGGGTCGGGATTAGAATCTAAGGAAGTTTCTCCTCTAGGAGAAGAACTTAGTTTATTTGATAGGCCAAATAAAGTAGAGAGAGGTAGAATTTTAGAAGCATGCCGTTTAGAGTCTATTCTTCAACAACACATTTCTCAACGTATGACTCCTTCTCATCACGATGGTATGTACCGTTACTATCACCTGCTCTTGAACTCAAGTGTAGGGGAACCCTCCCTTTTAATCTGTTAAATAAGGGTAGAGTCAGGCTCGTGACTCGAACAAAAACAAGCGCTTTTTGGGAGGCAACCCAATATTTACTTTTCCTGCATATTAGAAGTGTCTTGTGTGTTTTAATTCTTTATCGTTTATTTATTTTGTTTGAATTATCTTGTAATCATTCTTTGTTTGTTGGTAACTTCGTCTTATTTGCAATCAAAGGTATTTTACAACAAAATAAGTGTATGGGAATTATCCGGTTTTTAGAACCAAATTCAAACATGCAAAATAAATTGTTTAGATTAATTCGCGTCAGTTTCGAGTCATATGATTGAATTGTCAAAACTCAGGTTTTATGCATCCATTTGTACAGGAATTAACTTATGGAATCAAGTGCATGAAATTTTTCATCAAAAACAAAAATTTCATTTTCACAGAACGTGGAGACGGTGTCACGATTTACACGCGACACCGTCACCACGACACCTGTGACGGGGTCAGGATAATCCTGACGGCGTCAAACGCCCGGATCCAGAAAATTTTAAGTTTTTAATTATTTTTAAAAATAAAACTTGCATAACATTTAAAATATGTACTCTTCTGTTATAAACCTGCAAAACTAATGAGTTTGACAATTCTCTCATCCTATCTTTACTGCTTTATCAAGTCAAACCCTAAATTCATATTGTATATTCGTATATCACACATTTTATGCTTGGTATAGGTGTCTTTGTCTTTGATTACAACTTATATTTGATGAGAAGAAGTTTGGAAGTTCTTAGAAAGTTTTATTGGACAATTGTTGGATGACGATTTAACCAGTTATCGCATGTTTCTTCTAAATTATTGAGCAAACCAGGGGAGTACTGGTTTCTTTTACTTGTTTTCTGTTCTCTTTAATTCGTTTTTACGGGTACCTTTATAGAACATTGGGGACAATATTCAACTTAAGTGTAGGGGGGAAAATAAGCCTTAGAAACTATTCTTTCATTTGCCATTTGCTTTGTCCTTAAAATGATGGGTAATATATCAAAACATAGCATAAGAGGTAATTTTGACCCAAATTTAAATTTTTTTTATGACACATACCAACGAAAACCGAGTATTAATAGCGTCTCATGGATAGGAATTTATATTACTAGCACAAAAACCCTCAAATTCCACCCCCAAAATGTGAGGTTCGCCCTTAGATATTATACCTTTAGCTTGTTCGAGTTAAGGAGTGAGCAATCATGTGTATCTATTCCGTCGTTACGGATGTGTATGCATTTTTTTGCCTTTTCTGGAACATTGGTATCAGATACTTTAGGATTATGAGAGTGTACTAGTAGTATATCAAATTCTAGAACTTGTTTTTGTGATGCATCCCAAAACCGCATAGTAAGTGTTAGGATTTGCGTGATAAGAGGCATTAGGATTAACCTATGTTTTAAACCTGTAATTGTTATGATGGTCACACCGATCATATAACTATCCCACACCCTTGTCAAGCACTCATTTTTAATGTCGGATACCCCTAGTATAACCCTCCGAGTCTATCCTTTTTTACAGTTCTCGTGATTTTCTAGTTAAGCTGGACTATTAATGAAGAGCATTGTTAACCCTTAAACCAATCGTTACACCTAAATCGCCTTGGCCCACCTTGTATGTACTCATTTTTAGTACATTATTATTTTAACCCAAGTTAATTATTTGAGTACACGGTTGCTAAGTCCTTATCCTTGTAAATACTATTTTGGGAACGATGGGATTCAATGGTAGTATATATTCAAGGAAGAATTGGAATAAAAGTTAAGTCATAACCCCCGTATATTTGTTAGATGATCTCCATGTTATTTTGATCCCCCAAAATCGGGTTATTAGTTTATATTGTAAATATCGAGCAGTAAAAGCTTCAAGAGTTGAGGTACGTTTTATAAAACCCAATTATGATGTATTATGTTATTTAAAAAAACGAAAAGAAAAAGAAGAGAATGAAGTATGAGATGTGTAGAGTTGTATATCTTCCATCTGAGTCTGCTTATCAACCAAACCAGCGTGTATTCGTGTAATAATTAGCTAACCCTTCCACTCCAAATTCACCCAAAGCCACCCAAATGTATCCCATCCGTTTCCGTTTCCATTATATGTTATCTTACACCTACACCCCACAACCCTTTAAAAGACCTCTTAGATAGTAATGAATAATGTTTGCGCCTAGCGGTGAAGCTTTGATCCTTTACCAAGCCTATGGTAATTTATATGCTATGACAGGTAATGAGTGTTGATTTTCCGTTTCCCCTTATGTTATAATTTATTATACAACCGAGTGAAAGAGAGAATCCCAAACACTTATGTGAGGTGTTAGTATATACTTTCCGTGCTTTTAATTATAAGGTCTAGAATGTTGTGATGTAAAATACTTTTAAAGAGTAGGTAAAGTGACCCTTATATTGCTATTGTCTAGGTAGAAAAGCCTATTTGCTTGAGGACAAGCAAATCCCAAGTGTAGGGGTATTTGATGAGGTGTCATTTTATACACTTTTTCGGGGTCATTTAACCCCCTATATCGTGCATTTATGCCCAAAATAGGTACTTAATCGTTCCTTTTCAGGTATTCAGCATTTGGAAGGCATTTGGAGGAAATACACGTGACTTGGGCTCATTTGGAGAAGAAACGGACAAGACTATAGACCTACACCAACATCTCTCAAGAATTTCTACTCAGCAGCTGGAGACGGCGTCACAGATTACACGTGACGGCGTCATAGATTACACGTGACGCCGTCACAACTCATACCAAGACGGCGTCACAATATCTGAAGACGGCGTCAGATTGCACGACCCAGCCCGTTATCTAGAATATTCTATTCATGACGGCGTCACAATTACAACGCGACGCCGTCACATCGATTTTCCTATATATACAAATCCGTTTTTAGGGTTTTAGGTGTGTAACTTTAGAGTAAAAGAAAGAGACGAACCCTAGTTCGTTTAGCAGCTGTTAGGGACGATTTTAGGGCCTCAAAACCCTATTGTACTTCCTTCAATTCATGTTTTAATCAAGTAATCATTCAATATGTCTTGTTGTGTGATTCTTATATGTTCTTACTTTATCTTTAACATGCTTGGCTAAACCTTCTATTGTGCCTCTATGTGTTAGTTATGATTGTATAAACCTAGATGTATAGATCTTAGAGGTGTGCATCTTGTGATGAATATCACTGTTAGGTCCTTATTAAACCAAGCTTTTGTCTGTATCGCTGTTGATATGTCTAGAAAACATGATTGTGAGAAAGGATACCATCGGTAACGAGTCTTACATACAAACATTGCCTCTTATAATGGTTGATCCACTCTTAATATAATTAAAGCAGTTAATATACTTAGAGGCCTGTAATAGTATTCATACTACCCTTACTTGTGTTGTTTGCCTTAACAAATTTAAATAGACGGCGGGTTCGTGTAATTCGTTCATGACTTAGGAAATAATTACATAGATCATCACAAGTGTGACAAAGCAACAACACTAGGAGAAGCAATCTAGGGAGTAATACATGATTAAATAAACACAATCTTTTATTATATTGTTATCACCAGTAGATTAGATTATTATTTAGTTTAATAGCTAAAACCAAACCAACCTCTCAAACATATGATTTACTGCTTTCATAAAACATAAAAACACAAAAAGAATCTTCTCTCAACCTTTAGAATTCTGTTAGACAGTGATTAAGCCTTCCCAACCTATTCCCCTAGAGAACAATAATAACCTCCGAGTCTTGCCTATACTACACTACAACGATTAGGTACACTGCCTAGGGAGTTGTAAAACTTCTTGTAGAAGTCCCTTACGACAACCGCAACACAACTTCAAGGAAATAGCAGTCATTACGAGACGGAGTCGTTTGGTTTAAGTAAATGTCTCAAAGCTTGATACAGAATCTCTATCAAGGAGCCTTTGGCATTATATTTAAAAAGAACTGTATGATAAAATAATCATTTCCAATTATGGCAAATAATAGGCAAATGAGCAAGTTTTTACTCTTAAAAAACTGATCTACAAAAACGTAAACAAATCGTTCAATAGCACAATCGGGAATCGCTTTAAGATATTTCAAACTTTTCTTTCCTAGGTTCTGTTATTCTAATCATTTATAATTGAATAATTCCAATACTTAAAAGAATTTTCAAATAATAAAATATCAATACCTCCTTAGCAGATTTGTAGGTGTAGGACACCGATCGCCTAGACTATTCATCGTTGGATTTCCAATCCATCTGGTTGCATACATCCCCCATTGCAAATACACATCATTAATGAAATGTATATACCCTCTTTGGCATCCGGGCATTCATTGCAGCAACTGTTCTCCAAAATGGTTAAACGCAATTATTACCTGTAAAAATTCCTTGACATCTTGCTGAGAAATCCTAGGTTTCTTTCAAAGTCATTTCTCCTTGATGAAGATCATGCTGACTCACGTAGGATGCTGTCCTCTGAGGTTTAAATACATTTAATTTATAACCATTGTAAGTTATCCCTCCATCAACCTTTAAACCTTGATTCATTCTTCTTGCCAAGGCCAATAGAAGTGTTGTCTTACCAGATGATGTCAGCCCCATCAGAAGTGCCATCCTGTAACATTACGAATTTGTGCTTACACAATAAAAATAGCACTAATAATAAATAAAACATAATATGTACTTATATATATACCTTCTTGGTCTGAGAATCCCAGATGCATCCTTAAGAATACCAAGTTTAGCTTTTTTTTTAAATTATACCAACAAAAGCTAGAAGTCCTTCTATAATATTTCTAGCAGAATTCGTGAGCGTTGGAAGCGCTCTATCTCCGACGTGACAATCAGCTTCCACGCACAAATTTTGAAAACGTACTTATACTATTGGAAGTGGTATTCCAGCCCTGAGATCAAACAATACAACATGTTTATTACTTATAGTACTCGTTATTAGCAGATTTCACATCTAAAACATCTTTTGTAAAAGTAATTTCCACATACAATTAGTCGATAAAAAACATGTTTCTGTGTAAAACATGTACTTTGCATATAGGTCTCATGTACATTCAGTATAAAAAGGATGTTGACTTAACAAATCATGACCATTGGCCAAATTTCCAATTTCTAACATAAGTGTAAATTTAGAAGCTTGTAGGTAGTTGGACTGTTTTTAATATATAAACTAAATATTGTCAAACTGCATTTGAAGGTAAATATGTTCCATAAGACACAATTGAAACCTTTCTTAGTACGCACATCAGCAGTTATCGAACAATATAAGCATCACACGTGGTAAAAGAGTAAAAGCATTCAGGTTGTATGAGACATACCTGCTACATCACATGTGGTAAAAGAGTAAAAGCAATCAGGTTGTATGATAGACATACTTGTTGTTCAAAATCAGCCTTTGACCTTGTCGCGGCTGTGGGAAACGCTTGCTCGATAACTGCCTACGTTTGTAGAGCGTATTTCCCCAAATCAAATTTGTTCAGAATCACATGTCCAAGTGACTGCAGTTACATGCGAATATAATTATTAGCTTTATAAAACTTTTAGACTAAATTTACATAGTAATAATACCTCCTGATTTTGTACCTTGGTATCAGAAGTAGGCAAAAAGAACCTGCCAACAGCAATAAAAAAACATTTAATCTCATGATTTAAAAAAACATTGTGTAAAAAATTTGCTTGATTTAAGTTAATTACTACTCAACCATAAAAAGAAGCTTCATTTTATAAACTACGATACCAAAAAGTTTCTTAGTTATAATCTTTTATATAATTGGTTTATTTTAATTATCCTGATGTACAATAGCACCTTAGTTTCCAGATGAGTTATCCTGATGAAAGTCCATAAGAACGTCAGTCAAGTTTTCAAAGTCAACCTTTACCCTTTGTGCGTGTGGGCTGCACATAAAAAGTCGATTTATAACAATTTAAGAGCAGGATAAAAAAACAAATCCAATAGTATAACAAATTTTTGGACTTTGATGTTTGTTTAGTGTATGTTTTTTACAAATTCTATTTCGCAGTCAACTTTCTACAATGGATTTTTTTGGTTTACATATTCACTTACAGGCCGAAAACTCCAATCTAATCCGTCACAGGACATGAGTTACATTTTATCTCTAAGGGTCAAACGGCTAACACAAAATGTTGAACTAAAGATGAAATAAGTTTGATAGGCCGAATAAACGGACTGTAAGGCATCAAAATGGTGCGTGAACCAATAAGTCCATAAGAACGTCAGTCAAGTTTTCAAAGTCAACCTTTACCCTTTGTGCGTGTGGGCTGCACATAAAAAGTCGATTTATAACAATTTAAGAGCAGGATAAAAAAACAAATCCAATAGTATAACAAATTTTTGGACTTTGATGTTTGTTTAGTGTATGTTTTTTACAAATTCTATTTCGCAGTCAACTTTCTACAATGGATTTTTTTGGTTTACATATTCACTTATAGGCCGAAAACTCCAATCTAATCCGTCACAGGACATGAGTTACATTTTATCTCTAAGGGTCAAACGGCTAACACAAAATGTTGAACTAAAGATGAAATAGGTTTGATAGGCCGAATAAACGGACTGTAAGGCATCAAAATGGTGCGTGAACCAATAAGTCCATAAGAACGTCAGTCAAGTTTTCAAAGTCAACCTTTACCCTTTGTGCGTGTGGGCTGCACATAAAAAGTCGATTTATAACAATTTAAGAGCAGGATAAAAAAACAAATCCAATAGTATAACAAATTTTTGGACTTTGATGTTTGTTTAGTGTATGTTTTTTACAAATTCTATTTCGCAGTCAACTTTCTACAATGGATTTTTTTGGTTTACATATTCACTTACAGGCCGAAAACTCCAATCTAATCCGTCACAGGACATGAGTTACATTTTATCTCTAAGGGTCAAACGGCTAACACAAAATGTTGAACTAAAGATGAAATAAGTTTGATAGGCCGAATAAACGGACTGTAAGGCATCAAAATGGTGCGTGAACCAATTTTTTCCACCCAAAACAAATCAAAATATTATGAATCTTATAAACAAATAGAATCTGCCACACCTCTACCCATAGACCCAAATTTCAAATTGGTTTTTAGATTGAAGAAAAAATAAGATGATAGCAAAACTTACTACGCCTATACTTCTCTTAAACCTTTCATCAAATGCATGGTAAGCATGATGCTACCTAAGTTCTCCACACCATAAAGGGATTTAGCACAACTCCACTTGTCGGTTTATCGTCAATATGTTCAATAAACTAAACCATATAAAAAAACCTCAAATCAACAACATTCACATTAAATACACATAATTTATTTAACTTCATTGAAAAATTCAACAAAATTGACAGAAAACAACATCAACATACGATGCTTATTAAGACATGGACAATCTCAACTTTCACTTTCACGGGTCGTGCATAGTCAACACAAAGCCTATGCCGATAGCTCAGCTCACTTTGCATCAAGCTTCTACAAACCTAATATAAAAAAACATAAAACATCATAAATCAATTCGATTAACCTTGAAAATCATCAATTGAAACAGGAAAAAAACTTTTTAATACAAAATCGTAACCCATAACATTAACCAATTCAAATAATCTCAAATCTTAACAAAACCCTAATTTCAAATTTAAAAATAAAATTAAAATATATACCTTAAACCCCTAGATGCAAGCAACATGAGCAAGCTAACTCGCAAAAAACCCCAAATGTTAACATAAACCCTAATTTCAAAAATATACAACAACCCTAATTTCAAAATCATACAACCCTAATTTCAAAATCAAAACATAAATGAACTAAAACTGAACCCTAACAAACAACAAAAAATTAAGAAAAAGTACATACCAGCTAATATCCCCATAAAGTGTATATTAAGAAACTCAGATTGGGGAAGACACTTTGGAGAAGCTTCAGGAATCAAGTATCATCTATGTGTGTGTGAAGTAGATTCCTAAGTATGAGTTTGTGAAGTGGTTTTAGAGAAGGAGTAGATGACACATATGAGGAGAAATAAGTGTTCTGGGTCGTATTAAATAGATCGGGTTGTGGCCGGGGTGGGTTGCATTAAAAACTCTGACCCGGGTGATCCTGGTAAATGTAAGGTTTTATAATCGTTTCTTTTTAATGTTTTAGCATTTAAGAAGCACTTGGAGGAAAAGCACGTGACTTAGGCTCGATTCGGGAAGAAACAGGATAAAAACACAACATTTCAAGCTCACGACTTCCATTATGACGCCTTCACCAAAAGTGCCTAAAAAGTGAAGTTTTTTTATTAAAAGTGTGACTTCTCGGGTCGTGGAGACGGCATCAGGATTTAAGAGCGACGCCGTCATCACGAAGTGTGATGGCGTCACAGTAGCCAACAAGAAGAACCTTTTGGAAGATTTGGCAGGCTGACGGCGTCAGGAAACCCTGGTGATGCTGTTAGAATGCATTTTCTATATATACAACCCTTATTTTTCATATTTAGTGGGGGAAAACGTGTGGGAACTTTGGAAAAACTTTATAGCAGCTGGTATTGTCAAATTTTAAGGTTTTCTAACCCTTTGGAACCCATTGTTACTCCATGTTTAATTCAAGTGAAGTCTCTATTCCATTTAATCATTCAATATGTTTATGTGTTGTTTGGTTTCATGTTCTTCGCTTTCAATTAACATGCTTGGCTAAATTTATATGTGTTTGCTTATGATTGTATTAAACTTAGTTGTTAATCTCTTTTATTATTGCTTCTTGTTAGTGGTGTGCGTGTTAGGGTTTAGAAAACTAGCTATTTGATATTCATATCATAGCATAGACGTCTAGTAAAACGCGATTAGGTTAATAGGTACCCACATTCAAGATCTTCATATCTAGTTTGCCGTAAAGGTGGATTCCAAGTTAAGTATTTTGTGCGCGTGAATTTACTATTGGACGTGAGCGGTGTCTGCAGGTACCCATCGTCTAGGTTGTCACGTAGATAGCGAACTTGACCAACCCGCTGCTGAATTAGAGGAAAACTTACACATTACACTAACGATGGTGACGGGCAATAGGATTAGAGAAAGCAACTAGGGAGTAGTGCATGATTAGGTAAACATGTTTGTTTAACAATACAAGTTTCCCACAATTTACTTTTCTGCATAATTATATTAGATTTAAGAGTAGTTTAATCAACCCCCTCTTCAAAACTCAAGATTTTACTTGCTTTCTAAAAAACATAAAAGTACAAAAATACCCTTTCCTCAATCTTTAGAGCTTAGTAACATACAATTCGAGCCTACCCAAACTATTCCCCTAGAGAACGATAATAACCCCCTAGTCTTACCTATACTACACTACAACGATTAAGTACTTTGTCTAAGAGGGTTGTAAAATGTGGTGCAATCCGCCGCATCATTTAATATAAGACTTAAGAGACCAATTATGTAATATTGGTACACATACCATTAATATAATTTAAGGGTAAAATGATCATAGATGTTTAAAAAGAAAAAAAAATCATCTTAATATTTACATAAGTTTTTTTTTATGCATATAAAAATATTTAAAAATAAGTATGATGTTCTTTTAATGATTAGCACTTTAATAAAATCAAAAGCCGATAAAGAAGGAAACAATTTTCCACCTCTAATACATTATAAGTTATATATTATGGGATAACATCATAAGAGGTGAATCTCAGATTGTAATAAACATAAAAAAAAGAAGTCAAAACTTTGAAGAAATGAGCATGCTTATTGAATTGTAGAAAATACAGTTGGGATCTTAAGCATTGCTTGTCTTGCAGTAAACAAACGTTTCCATTGTTGAAGAACACCAACTCTTGCAGCACCACATTTGCTTACTACCAACAAGCTTTTCTTTAACTTCTTCATCTTCTTTCCAAACTTAATCTTCAACTTAAATATCCTTACTTTCAACCAAGATGTTTTTCGGCTTCTTTTCATCGAATCATCAGCTTTTTCCAATGACTTATAGATCAAGAATTGCGCCTTTCGGCTCTTCATCTCTTCTGGATCTTCCATTTCCATCTTTGCATATGCATAAGATTTGCCGTAAACATTCATTTTGTTAAACTAAAATGGAGGTGTAGGATTATTAATGAAATGAAAAGGAGTAGAGAGATTCATGGGAGAGAGATTTCTAAAGGTGTTATTTATAGGAATACATGGATATTATAAAGGGGTATTTGGGGATAAGAAGTCAATGCAAGGTGTTAGAGTTAAGTACATTTTTGGTTTTGTGGTTTGTGCAGATTTCATTTTTGGTCTAAAATTCAAAAAAGTTTCACTTTTGATTCGAATTTTAAGTTTCGTTTTACTTTTGGTCCATTCGGTCCATTTTCAACTGTGAAATTCAGACCAAAAGTGAAACGAAACTTGAAAATCGGACCAAAAGTGAAACTTTTTTGAAACGAAACTTGAAATTCGGAACAAAAGCAAAACTTTTTTGAATTTTGGACCAAAAGTGAAATCTGCTACAAACCACAAGGACTAAAAATGTACTTAACTCTTGGTGTTATGTGTATTTAAGATTAGAGCACATTATTAATCTAAAAACATTGCGAGAGTCGAGAGATAAGTAATGTGTACTTGTGTAGTATGATCGTATATGAGTAATCTTTCCGTTTATTTTTCATGATCTTTCCGTTTCCGTAACCTAATATTTTTTTTTGGAAACACAAATTACTCACACTTAAATACCGCCTCATGCTGCATGCATGTCTGCAATTTAAACAGTCAAACCAAACTATTTGATTGACAAGTTACTCGCATACCAGGAGACCAAAACCTTTATAGGCCGGGTGTCTTTATTATCTAATTAAAATGAGCGGTTATATTTAAAGTGTTCTCAACACTTTATTACTTTTAACGTGAAAATGACTTGTTAAATATACTAGGGTGGCAATCGAGTCGTGTTTATGTTGATCTATTTGGGTTGGCGGATTAGTATAACCTCACGACCTGTTTATTAATCGTGTCAAAAAAACTCAACCCTAATCCAGACCTGCATAACACGTGTAACCCGTTTGTGACACGTTTAACATGTTTAAGTAATTAGGTCAAACGGTGAAGAAGGTTTTAAAATCCAAATTATATACGTAACTAACAAATAACTACACAACAACTACAATGATATGAGTTATAATCGTAATTCATTGTATTATTAAGTACAGTACATAACAAAATGCATTTAATCCAAATCCAACATAAAATCAAAGTTATATAGTTTTTAGAGGCTTATATATTTAAACGGTTTTACCTGTTGACCTGTTTAATATTTACTCAACCCAAACACGACCCGTTTATTAAACGGGTTATACGGGTGACCGGTTTTTTACCCAAACATGTTTATCATTAACCCAAACTTGTTTAACTTCGTGTCAGGTTCGTGTCATTTATGTGTCGAAAATTGCCACCCTTTAGATTTACTAGATGCCTCGAACATAATATTCATGCCACCATAGAGCACCTCTAATGTTAAATAATCCTCTAAGAACGGCTCACGCTTGCCTTTTAAAGAGGTGTTTCCTTTGAAAGTGTATTGGATTCTATCTTTCCAAAAATAGGAACCTCATCTAGTTGGACCAAATTAAGGGATAGTGTCCTTGAAATTTAATATCACGACTTTTAGAAAAGGAAGACACAAAAAGTTAATACAACATTTTGAAATTTTTAATTCACGGCTTTAGAAAAATCTGACTTTAACACATTGTATTGATGTTAATGGTAAATTATTGCACATAGAGAAGTAATGGATTAGGTGTGTTGATAACGATTTGTAGTCGAGCATGGTATGAAAAAAATAAATCAAGGTGTGAAAGTGAGATATATTGAAAGTATAAGATAGAAAGACAAATATAACAAGTGTGATATGATTACATGTGATGATGTAATACATGTGAAAAGGTGTTTAATTTAGTTTGAAAATAATGTGGAAACGAAAACCCGGCCAGATCTCACTCTCTCCGAGCTGGACTAGCTCAGCTCATTTGCTTTGCTGTGAACAAATTCTTTAGTTTATAGGTTTTTAGTTCTTTTTTGTTTTTGTTTTGGATTAGCAAGTGAAAATAATATACTCCGTATATGTTTGATCATTAATTATTGTTTTTGTTTTGAAATTGCAAAGATGAATTGTAATACAAAAACTACATAAATTGACACCAGTTATTTACAGAGGATAAAAGAATGGTTGATGACTACAGTTACTAGTATCAACTTCACAATTATGTAGTCAGCACATATAGTAACTTGTATGATATGGTTATGTTGTACACTTGTACTCCTTCATTTCTATTTTTATTGTTCATATTTTTTTATAAGATATTTCAATTTAATTGTCTACTAATAAAAATAGATAGAGAAGTTTGAGCAAGTTGACTATATTACTCTTGTTTGAAATTATTATTATAAACTTTAAAGAAAAATTTAATTAATTAGTTAAGGGTAAAACTGTCATTCTGTCAAAAAGTAAGAAAGAGAAAGCAGTAATAAATAAACTTTTCTTAAACTGTGTGTTTTTTGTCGGGAGACAATAATTTTGGGACGGAAGAAGTAGTAAATACTGGAGATGATATATTGCGACTAAAAGATGCATGGTCACGAAAATTTCAAATTAGTCTTAGGTGGCGTTTGATTTAAGAATTTGATATTTTAGAATTCTAAATTCCAGAAATTTTAATTTTTGAATATTCAAAATTTCGGAATTTAAAATATCGTAGCATGTTTGGTTGACAGAAATTCATAGTATTTTGAAATTTGTCCTTATATTTATTATTGTATTTTTTAGTGAGTGACAGATAGGGGTGTCAAAAACCCAGCCCCGAACCCGATTAAGTCTATTTGGGTCGGGTTGCTTGGTTAAAAGTTATATTTGAGCTATTCTGGTCAACCAGAGTAACCTGAATGCTAAAAAGGACCGGCTATCGGGTTGAATTTTTTTGGCTAACTCATGTTCGGGTCGACCCGATTGATGTGACAATCCGCATTTTCAGGTCATTTTTCGTCAATAAACTCAAAACTATTTACTTTGGACTTTTACGCGTTTACTTTTATTTATAACCGTTAAGTTAAATCCCGTAACCGAAAAACAACATCTAACGTAAACCGGCATTAACAAATAAATGTTTACATCAATTATGTGTTATATAATTATTACGAAGATAATTTATAACTATTCATATTTTATTTTCACACTTGTACGTAAAACACTTACGTATACACTTACACTCATGCATGCATGCAACTAGCCAACACCTTTCATACTTATACATATGCATGAACGTAAATAACTCATAATGCTAAAATTTAAAACACATATTTCTTGTTTTAAACCTTGTCGCCACCTATGCATGTATATTTGGCAAATGCAACATCTTGGGAGCTAGTTGTTAGCCTTATTTTTATATAAGTCGAACAAGAATTTTATCGGTCGTCTTTGTCGTAATTAGTGTTGTTATGTAATAGGCTAGTCGAGATTAACGGGCTTGGACTTTAAGCTAATATTGTCTATGTTTCTGGCTAAAGCTCAACACAAGCCAAGCTCGGCCCAAGATGAGAGTCCATACGCCGACATGTGGCTATGAGACTATAAATAGGACCCTCTCCACACATTGAGAGGGTGTTGGTTACATTTGTATGTGTTTTCTACCAATTTAATATTTCTCTCTTTGTTTCTCTCTCTAGTTTCTCTCTCTACTTTTCTTCTACTTATTTCGGTTTGCTTATTGCTTATTGTGTGCTTATTCAGTTGTGTAATGGATTAAGTTATTGGGATAACATGTGGTATCAATCGTCAAGGGTTTTAAGGTGGTTGATTTGTGGTTTCATAGCTTATTCGTCCTTGTTTTTCTTTCCTAAGCCATGGCTTATTTGATTTTTACGTGTTGAATGATAAGAGTGTCTAAAACAGCTTATTTACATTCATAGAAAACTTCTTTATTGTTTTTAATCTTGTTCGTTTTTGTTTCCTTGAAAAACACATTTGAAAAACATTAAAAACAAGTCCTTTGTTGTTGTTTTGAATCATCTAGTTGTACTTTCATTGGTCTTGGCTTATTTGTAGCTTATTCCTAGCTTAGATGAATTCCTTTTAAGCTTATTTGGTTCGTTTTAAACTTATTTTTCTTGCAAGGAGTTCATCGCATCGGTTTGACACAAGGAAGTACTAGTTTTTGTTTGTTAGTCGACTTTTAGCATAAGAACAAAAGTATAGTACCGATAGCGATTTGTCTGTGGTCCTCTAGTTCTCACAGCGGTTTGCCGTTTTAGGTTTGATATAATACGTTAAAGCAGCGGTTTGTGTGCATTCGCAACGGTTTGTCATACAGGTGTAGTGATTAGCTGTTAATTAACCCTTTTTATATAAATAAATATATTATACTTATAAATATATAATAAGGATAATTATCAAGACAAAATCAATAGAATCCGGGTAGTATAGAATATTCCCGGGTCGTAGTCCCAACGAGGAGTGAATTGGAAAGTCGAGAGTCGGTTTGATATTTGATGTTTGAATGAAAAAGATTTGGATTTGGTTTTTCTAATTAAAATGCAAAAACGATTAAGGAAATCCTAAAAACGAAAGCTAAAATGATTTAAACCTAAAACGTAGACGGGAAAGTAAAAACGCGAGTTAAAGAAAACTAAATTATCAAAAATTAAACCCTAAATGATGTTTTAAAGTTTTTCTAATCTAAAATAACTGAATTAAAAGAAAAATTAAAGAAAATTCTAAAACGGGACCTTTTAAAGTTGAAAAACGAAGAAAACGAGAACCGGGCTTGAAACCCGTTCTTTAAAAGATGAAATTTTGCAAAAATGACCCTACGAAAGTTTTTCTATTTTTCCTAAGTGAAAAATGATAAAAGAAAATTTTCTAAAAAAGAATTATATTTTTTTGATTTTTATTTAATTTTTAATAATTAAAAAACAGTTTTAAAGAAAATAAATGATTAAAAATAGAAAACAAAATGGGAAAAATCTCAAAAAATACAGAAAAATAGCTTGAAAGGAGCTCAATCTAAGAAAAATAAGTTGGGGTTCCCAGCTTATTGGAATAAGCTGGGAAAAAGCAAAAACGGCTTAAAGGCTAATGGGCTAAAAAGGCCTTATATGAATAATTGTTGCAACTTATGTTGGATGAGCTAATGTAGCACGTTGGTTATGAGGGTGTGTGTTTGGGACGCTTGTTAAAGGGGGAGGTCCAGGGTTCGAGCCTGGCCTCTCTCTTTTTATAAAAACTTTTTTTTCTTTTTTTTTAAAACTTGTAAAACACCTAAAAATAAGCTAATTTAAAAAAAAGCATTTTTTTTACAAAACTTAAAATAAGTAGAAAAATGAGCACAAAGAGGTGACAAAATGTGTTTTTTTTAACTATGGACCTAGAGTGCTTAACTGCTATGGCAATTTAAGACAAACAAGCACAAGCAAAGCTCAAATAAGCCAAGACAGATGGCTACTCTAACCTATAAGCTAATGCAACTAAAAATAAGCCAGAAGAAAAAGAAAAAAAAGACAAATAAGCAAATAAATAAGCAAATAAGCGAAAGGCACAAAATGCATACAAGCAGCCAAGGGGACAGATTTGGGCTCAATTTTTAGGCACCTAGGAGTGATCCTAATGGCAAGGGGCTTATTCTAGCTTAAAGGCCATCCAAGTGGCTTCTAAAATCAACAATAAAAACAAAATTTGAAACTAAATTAAGCTAAGAAAAATGGCTTGGAAAACTGCTGGTCACAAAGAGTATGTATGAAGTTTGGCTATTTCAGTTTTAAAAGGGGTAATGCAGGCTTAAAATTAAGCAACCAAATAAGCTCAAAAATGAAATACAAGTTAAAACAGATGGATAACAGATCCCCTAAATGAGCTTGTATTCCACAAATTAACAACGCTCAAAACTAATTAAAAGCTGCTGATATTTTAAGATCCCCCAAAATGGTACTGTATTGACTAATGAAAAACGACTTAACAAAAAATTGACAGGCAATTTGAAAGAAAAACCAAGGCAACCAAACAGACTTCTAATATTGCATATGATTTCAATAGACACCAAAATTTAACTCTTCAAAAGGTGGTTTCAAAGTCAAAGCCTAAAAAGCTCTTATTAGCCGTTTGTTCCAACCAGCTTCAACGTATCTTTTAGAAACACAACCTATCACAATCCAATCCCCCCCTCCATCCTAAGACCAAAACTTTTGATGACACTGGTTTCTATACCACCAACAACTTAATTGGGCTTGACAAAGTCCAAGCAAATGACCCATATGGGTTTTTTACACTTGTTTTTTACCCGTGTGTTTGAGAGTCCACTATGCCAAAACACCCCATTAGTATTTTGAAAAAAACCTTTTTCAACGGTTTTAAGAGATTTAGCAGTGGGTTTGAACCATAATGATAAAATAGCAAGTCTAAGCAGAGATAAGCAAAAAGAAAGCAAATAAAGCAATTAAAATAAGCAAACAGTTATAAGCAAATTATGACAATTTAAGACAGTTTTGGCATAAAACTTCAACAAAGGACAAGGTAAGCAAATAAAAGAACAAATAGATTGTGTGTGTGTAACATATAAGCAAGAAAAGACAGGAAATAAGCAGAAATAAGCTAGCTACAGTAAAAATAAGCAAAAATGAAAAAGGGAACTTACAAGAGTCCTATGCTTTTTGGCAATGAAATGAGATTTCTAACAGCTTATAAACACACCCTATAGCCTCCCATGAGGCACTAAACCCAAGGCCATCCTTTTTAACCTTGCTCCAAAGATTCTTCAACAGATTTTTTTATATTTTTTTGGAATTTTTACCTTTTTTGACAAGAAAATGAAAATAGCTTTAATATAGGTTTTTAAGGACTTAAAAACTTATAAAAGAGCTTAAACAAGGTATTTAAAAGACAAGATATTAAAATGACAAGAATTTTAAGAAAAATAGTAAATTGTAAAAATTAAAGAACAAGTAATTTAAAGACATAAATTAAAATTGCAATTAAATTAAAAAGACAATATATTAAAAGATGGACAAATTTTTGATATTACAAGTTGTTGCTTTTACAAAAAATTCGACCCCTGAACTAAGATACATAAGCTTATATTTATACTAAAACCCTAATGAGGACTTGTGCTTCTTCATAGAGAGAGACCAGCTGTGTTTTTGTTGTGTGAGGAGAAACTTCAAAGCAATCTTGGCTTTTCATTATGCTTGGTGCCCAAGTCCTACAATCGAGACCCCTGAAAATTTTGGCCAATGGTTGGGTTTAGGATTGCCAAGCTGGATATGGCAGCTAGTGAGGTGGGGGTAAGATGGGAGTTATGGTTTTTGTTGGTTTTTTGCAGGTGTGGAGAGATTTTAGGGAAACGCTCGTCTTCACAGTTGGTTAAAATTGCGGTGCAGGGTAGGTGTTTGGCAATTTGGCAAAAGAGGTCCCTCAACTCTTATAACTTTGTTTCATAAAAGGTCCCATGTGGTATAAAAGTTTTATGGATGTGGCATAAAAGGTCCCTCAACATGTATGATTTAATTACATGTGAAGTCATTGTGGTGTGATACAACTTTAAGAATTTGGCAGCTTTTACCCTTGAAAGTGTATGGATGAATGACACAGTTAGTCCTTGTGGTGATGTTAAGGGTTTTGGAAGTTAACATAATCAGTCCCTCAATGTGTATAAGCTTATTTCATGGAAAGTCCTTGTGAGCTAACTTTGAAGGGTTGGCAGAAATGCCCCTCCAACTTCATTTGGGCTTTAAAAAGGTATTGGGCTTGGATTTGGTTTTGGGCCCAAGTATATATCAAAGGGTATTGGGCCTTTGGTCTTCATAATGTATAAATGGGTTGACCCGGCCCATTAGATGGGTCCGGGTGGGCCCATTTAACATTTCTTCATTTTCAGGTTCATCTTTGACCGTTGACTTTCACGGGGTTGACATTGACTTTGACTTTAGTTGAGTTTTGCTTTGATTTGACTTTGGCTTTTCCACGCTTTTCCATTCCGTGCTCGGTTTTGTTTGTTTTTGCTTAATTTTTTGTCCTTTTGTCGTATATTCGTTTCCTACATAATATAAGTGAAAACATACAAATACAATGTATTTTTGGTACGTTTTTGGTCATTTAAGTCCGGTTTTAGTAGAAAAAGGTATGTGTAATTAAGCACATACCAAAATCCCCCATACTAAACTATTGCGTGTCCTCACGCAATGCTATGAAGTAAGCACTTAGAAAACTAAGAATCTCGATCCCCCTCGACTAGTAACCTCAAAAAGTAGCTAAGTGTTCGTCAAAGGGAATTTAAAGACTCATAAGTTTTGAAAAACCCTGTCTTTACCATTTTTTTAAATATATACTCTTATTCCTTCATATTTTTGTATTTTTCATTTTTCTCATTTTTTTGTACTTTTCATATTAAGCAACTAACTAACTTATTTGACTTTCGTTATTTTATAACTTTTAGGGATCATAGAACAAGATGCATTTCAATCCTAAAATGCCCCTAAAAAGGATAAATTCATCG
>BQNB010117764.1:0-11174 GCA_026074375.1 Tanacetum coccineum
GCATTCCCCAACGAGATAATTTGGATCACCACACCTATAGCATTTTCTTTCACATTTCCCTTTTTGTCGTTGCGATTTCTTTAGAAGGATTTCTTCTCATCATGAGGTTGTCTCACGAATCTTCCTCTTCTTTTGAAAAACTTTTCAAAATCTCTAACCGCCATTGCATACTCTTCATCTGATTTCGGAATCCTTCTCCATTACAACTTCATACACTTTAAGATTCCCAATGAGCTCATCAAGAGGTAGTGATGACAAATCTTTTAATTCTTCAATTGTCGTAACCTTTGGTCTCCATTTTGGATGAAGAGCCCTAAGAAATTTTCTCACATAGTTTTAGCTAGAATAGCTTTCATCAAGTTCTTTTAGAGTAGTAATAATGGTATTATATCTAGCAAAACCACTATTAATGCTCTCATCTTCAAGGATGGAAAATTGTTCATATTTTTGAACAAGAAGATCAATTTTGTTATCCTTTACTTGTGAGTTGCCTTGATGGGTAGTAATGAGGGTGTCCCACATCTCTTCTACCGTTTTACACTTGAAAATTCTTTCATACTCCTTTTTAGGTAAAGCATTATTAATAACCATTTTAGCCTCATTATTTTTTGAAATATTATTCTTAATTTCATCACCTTGACGTTCATAAAGAAGTATTTCATCACATTGAGTAGCAATGTTTCTAACAATAGGTTTGAAGTCACCCTCGGTCATTATATGCCATAGGTCAATGTCTTTTGATCTCACGTAGGTTTCATATCTATTTTTTTAATTTATAAATCCATCAATTTCAAAGAGTGGCGGCCTTTGCACAGATTGCCTTTCTTTGTAGTTTTCTAAAGCCATAGATCGTTTTAAGTTTTAAAATACAATTTATTTTAAAAAACTTTGGTAACCTTGCTCTTGATGCCAATTGTAGAAAACTAGAAGAGGGTTAAATAGTTTTTACCGTTTTAAATTATTAGTTACGAAAACTTATCGTGAAATCAAATGAACAATATATATGAAAATGTAAATGCAAGACAATAAGTAAAGTATAGAAAGATTAAACCACAACACAAGTATTTATAGTGGTTCAGCACGAAGCTTCTTTCCTTATCCTACTCCACTCCTCGAGTATCCGACTCGATAGTTCTCTTGACTATCTCAACAACCTCCCTTAATTGGCGGAGAAAACCTTACAACGTCGCTTATAACTTTTACCGATACTAAGCTAGATATCGAGTTCTTGTCTAGGTAGAACCAACCTTTCACACTTGTATTTTGAGGACTAAAATACTAACCTATCACTCTTGTTTGGTATATGGTGTTTGACTATGAACTTGGATGTATGATGATGATATACAATAATACAACTAATGTAAATACAATGATATAAAAGCTACAACACACAAAGCTTGAAAGTCTTGCTTGTGTTCTTCCTTGCAAGAGAAAAGGTTAGTTGTATGATTCACTTAAATGATTGTTAAAACTAGACAGAGATCAAAGAATGTGTATAAATGTAAAGAGAATGCTTAGAAATATGATTGCAACGGGTGAGTGAAAGAGTATGCCCAAGGGTTCCTTTTATAGGCAAAGATTAGGGACATCAGACCACTAACGACCCCCTCACGGCTCCATGAAGAGGAGGTCGTCCTAGGGGTTTCGTATGCAAATTCAGCAAAAACGATCCGGATTTTGTGTGATTTTACCTATTCCTTTTTCAATCATATTGCTTCTAAAATAGACTAAAAATATCCTTAATCGTATGGAACATTCCCTATACATATGTTGTGGATTTTAGCTATAAGTGGTTATGATACGATGATACAAAGAAGATAGCATAAGATGCTTACTCAAAGAGGAAGATTATGCATTTGTCTTATTCCTAATTATGGAAGTAAATTGCATTCCATCGAGATTGCCTATGATACATTCCTAAAGGGGAAATATGCTTGTAATCATTAAAATAAATATGTTTGAGGTTTAGTTTAAAAATGAATGAGATTTGTAAACTATTGGAGTAAGTAACCATGATTTGTATGTAGTGATATGCATGCATGAGATGAAAGTCTTTGATCACTAAACAAGTTTTAATAGATCATATTCATACCTTAAGTGAAATACGTCGAGATCAAACTTACGTCTAAAAACTTGTTTACTTGGACTTTTACGTTAAATGTTTTATATTTTTTATTATCAAAACAACGAGAGATCGTAAAATATAAATATTATTTCTACGCAAATATTTGTATTAACAAACGTAATAATAGTTAATAGCTTTCTGCTAAGTGTATAGTACCTTATGTGTCATACGCTTAATTAGCATTTTTATTTTCTATCGTTCTTTTTTGTTAACCTTGAAGTAAGTTTCTAGAAAATTATAGCATCTTACTTTCTAAAATGCAAAAGCGTTACAAATATATGTTGTTATCTTCCATGGACCACATATAATCAGATATAATGTTGTTGTTGTTGTTGTTGTTTTGAGTATGTAATATTGGACTTTGGTTGTGTCAAATAAATACCATAGTCTATTAAGTATTTTATTTATAGACTAAATTCTTGAAGTTGTGTAAACTCAAATATAAATAAACTTTAAAAGACAAAGACATTTTAAATTCTTTGTATATCAAGTTCCAATGTACTCAGTAATTAACTATATCTACTGTCTCTCTGAACAGGTTTGTTGATGACGATGACTAAATATCATATAGCGAAAGTAGAAGGACTCTCTTATATGTGGAAAAGTCACAGGTCGCATATGGAGCACGTGAGCCATTCAAACAGTCAAACTAACCAATCAAACCAATCCATAACAAACTTTCCCGCCTTTTATTCATTTCATTTCTAGCTTATGATTTGTAATTTTTCTCTCAACATTCTATTTGTAATCATTGGATAATTCATCATTCAATAATAAAATCCCTTTAACCAATTCTACTTTGAATTTACCTACTATCGTAAATTCCAGTGAATTACGTTGGCTTCTCTTGATTAGAATCATAATCCGAGTTAAGCACGTTACAATTGGTATCAAGAGCCTCTGTTAATACAAATAAACCGATAAAAACGTTTATTTCATTTTACGATCTTTTCATGTTTTGTTGATAACAACTAGTAAAATCTATATGAAAGTAAACTACTTAAGCTAACACATAAACATTACTTTTCTATTTTTAGCATTACATTGATTTACAAGTAAATTATGCAAACCATTATTTACATCATGGATGACATCATCATTTGCAGCATATCCTAGGGTAATCTTACAAGATTACACATGATATCTCAAGATTTTGCAAATCAAAATTCGGATTTGGTTACTATGCGCTGGTTCTGTTGATATATATTGGCCATCTGCAATAGAACCGGCAGAACCGGCCTACAGTAGAATTTTTGGCTATAAATACCAAGCAATTTCTCATACTTTACTCAACCCTTTCCAGCTTAAAATCCTCTAATCTTCTAATCATTCTCTCTATTCTTGCATAGTTTCATTTAGCATTTGTAGGTAATTTCCTTCAAAGAAGAAATTGCCAAACACCCCTTTGAGAAGATTAAGTTCAAAGAATCTTGTTTTGCATCTCCATAACATCTTCAAGTTCACATTGTTGAATCGTGTACATCATTTAGTAGTTGTATTTATCATCATTGTAAATCAAATGTAGTGTTGTTGGGTTGATTCTACCGTGTGAAGAATCCAGTATTTAGCTTTGTACCATTAAAAGGTGTAAGCAACGTTGCGAGGCTTCTCCGCCGGTTAAAGGAGTTTGGTGACTAGTGTTCACGAACTCTCGGTAGTGACTCGGCGTAGTGGCGTAGGAAAGGAAGTGTCCCTTGTAGCCGAACCTCTAAAAATACTTTTTTCTTGGTTAAATCATTCAAAACTCTTACTTTTACTGTTTTACTTCTCCATATTATCAAACATCATCAGATATTGTGTACAAACTTCGCATAAGTAACATACCAAAATTTTTAAAAAGTAGTTGAAAACTATTCAACCCATTCTAGTATTTATAACAGATGTTTCAAATCAAGATATCAAAGTTTTTTAAAAAATAATGTATTTTAAACTATAAAAAGATTAATTGATTATGGAAAAGCACGCAATGACAGTAAATCTATGCAACGACCACCTCTCTTTGAGGCAATAGTATTATATATTTGAAAAACCGTTATAAAACTAATGTAATTCTAAAGATAATTGATCTGGTATATAAGTAGTCCTAAGGTAATTACAAACCTACCATCAAAGATAAATATGGTAAGGATGTAATCATCACCTATGAAAAATATGCTGAAAACCATAAAAAATGATTTCCAAAAAATGAATAGAAGCAAAAATGGTTTTATACAATGCTTTACCCAAAAAGAAATATGAAAGAATTTTCATGTGCGATACAGCTCAAGATATTTGGAAATCCTTAATAATTACACATCAAGGTAACAAACAAGTTAAGGATAACAAAATAGATCTATTTGCTCAAAAATATGAAGAATTCACTATCTCGGATGATGAAACTATTGATTGTGCTTTTGCTAGATTTAATACTATTATTACATCACTAAAAGCACTTGATGAATCTTTTTCAAGTCTAATCAATTAAGGAAATTCTTACAGGGCTCCTTCCTGCTAAATGTGCGACCAAAGGATACCGACAATAGAAGAAGCCATGACCTATAACACAACCTCTAGACGAGCATATCGGCAATCTAAAAGTTAATGTGATGTAGTACTTGAAAAGGACTTGAGATCTCTAAGAACAAGAAAGAAAAGTACAAATCACTTGCTCTCAAAGCAAGAAAAGTCCTAAGTGAAGAGAATCACCTCTTTCGATAGCAATGATGAGAATCCGCCATTGCAGTAAGAGATTTTCAAAATAATTCTTTAGAATAAGAGGCAAGTTGTTTTCGCAAACCCATGACGACAAAAGAACATCAAAAAAGTAGAAGGATGATCAAAGATGTTTCAAGTGTGGTGATCCAAATCACTTTATTAGTGATTGTCCCAAACACTTCTTTAGTGATCAAAAGGCGTTCGTTGTCGGGTGTTGGAGCGATAGTGAAGATGATTCCAAGAAGGAAGAAATATGTCTCATGGCACTCAACAACAATAAGGTATTATCCGACACTCCTTACTATAGTAGCTCATCTTTAGATAATTAATCATGGCAAAATGAGTATGATAAACTATGTAAAATTAGTCTTAGGATTATCAACAAAAACAAACAACTAAAGGCAAAAAATGAAATATTAAAAAAGGAGGGTTGTGAACTTAAAACAAGAGTAGAACAACTAGAAAGAAACAAAGAGATTAGTCTTGAATATGAATCATGTATCAACCTTCAATCTAAAATTAGCTCTCTAACTTTAAAACTAGCTAGTTTTAAAAATAGTAGTTCGTCTTTGCAAGAAATGCTTGAAATGAAAAAACCACCAAAAGATAAACATGGAATAGGATACATAGAGGACATAGCTTCTACTAGCAATACTAAAACCAAAAAGTTAAGTCCTAAAAATATCAAAATGCCCTTTGTAGAACCGGCGTCGCCAGTTCCCTCTGCAAGAGAACCGACTAGTTCAAACGAACTAAACCGACCCTCTGCAGAAAATTCAAAAAATGCAAAAATGTAGGAACCAACATTTTAAAGAAAGATGACTCCGTGTTAATAACTAGAAATTCTACTTTAAACATTTCTAAGAGTGTCAAACAACCACCAATCTTAAAACTAGGCCAAGGGCTTGGAAAAAGTAAAATCCAAACACACCCTAAAACGTCCCATAGAAACTCCAACACACTATATCCTAAAAGCAACTATCATCAAGTTGGTTGGAACTATGGAACACAACAAGAATATCAGTTCCAACATACTATGTTTAACCAATGAGGTCCTTATCCTCCATATCCATATATGAGTCAACCAAACTGTATGAATTTAGGTACGTCTAAAAGTCAAACTAGAACCGGATGAATGGATCAAGGATAGTGGGTGCTCAAGACACATAACGGGCAACAAAGATCTCTTCTCATCCTACAAGACTATAGACGGAGCTAATGTGGTGTTTGGAGGCAACACTAAAAGCAAGATCGTCAAAAAAGGTACAATCACTCATAATTCTCTCACTATTCATGATGTTAGTCACGTAGAAAATTTAGGATTTAACTTACTTAGTATAGGGCAAATATGCGATAAAAAATGCAAAGTGCTATTTAGTGAAACCGGTAGCGAAATAATTAAAGACGACATTACCATAGGAAGAGGAATTAGGAAAAATGGTCTTCACATAATGAAATGGGAAACTCTCTAAAAGATAGTCTTTGTCTAACCTCAATAGATGATACTTCGACCTTATGGCATCGAATATTAGGTCATGCCAATATGCGACTTATACAATCGTTATCATTTAATGAGCTTGTTAGGAATTTGCCTAAACTAAAATTTGAGTCATTTTTATGATGCCTATAATATTAGAAAACAAGTACACACAAGTCATAAATCTAAAAATATGGTTTCAACCACTAAATGTCTAGAACTCTTACACATGGACTTGTTTGGACCGTCGGCCGTCCAAAGTTACGGAGAAAACTTCTACACTTTGGTCATCATCAACGACTACTCAAGATATACATATACAAGATTTTTAAAACAAAAAAATGAAGCGTTTGACCATTTTGAAATCTTAAGTAAAAAGATTCAAGTTCAAAAGGGTTGCCTCATTATATCAATTCATACGGATCATGGTTGGGAATTTGATAATGAAGTACAATTTGGAGCTTTTTGTAATGCTAATGGTATCACTTATAACTTTTCGGCTTCACGTACTCCACAATCAAATGGGGTAGTAGAACGTAAAAATCAGACTTTGCAAGAAATGAGTAGAACAATGCTTAATGAACAAGGAATTCCTCAAAATTTTTGGTGTAATGCCGTTGACACCTCCACTTATATCTTAAATAGGATTCTTATTAGACATTTCCTTGGAAAAACTCCTTATGACCTTTTCAAAGGTAAAAAGCCCTCCTTGGAATATTTCAAAGTTTTTGGTAGTAAATGTTTTATTCTTAACACTAAAGACTATCTCACAAAATTCGACCCTAAATCCACCGAAGGTATATTTCTTAGATATTCACCTAATAGTAAAGCTTACATTATTCTAAATAAGGAAACCATGAGAATCGAAGAATCTATTAATGTAAAATTCGACGAAAGTCCTCCTCCTAAGTCACCGCATTTAGAAGATAATGATGTGCTTGAATGTGAAATTATAGAAAACCAAGAAAAAGTCTTAGAAATCAAGGAAAATGAACCATTAAACAAAGAAATCGTAAACATCAAAGAATCTAAAGATCATCCCCTTGAAACCATCATAGGTAATTTAAATGAAAGGACCTTAAGGTCTCAAGTTCAAAACCAAAGTAACTTCTTTTGCTTCGTGTTATCCATAGAACCTAAAAATGTCAACGAAGCCATATAAGATGAAAGTTGGACTATGGCTATGCAAGAAGATTTAAACAAATGATGTTTGGAGTCGTGTCCCTCCTCCTAATAACCAAACCATAATAGGTACTAAATGGGTTTTTAAAAATAAATTAGATGAAAACGGTGTTGTGTCCAGAAATAAAGCTAGACTTGTTGCTCAAGGATACAATCAACAAGAAGGAATAGATTTTGATGAAACCTATGCTCGCGTAGCAAGATTAGAATCTGTAAGAATCCTTCTTGTATATGCTTGTGCACATGACTTCAAGCTTTATCAAATGGATGTCAAAAGTGCTTTTCGAAATGGTTTTATAAATAAAGAAGTCTATGTCGCGCAAACCCCCGGATTCATTGATTTTGAAAAACCTAACCATGTCTTTAAACTCAAAAAGGCTCTTTATGGTCTTAAGCAAGCACCTAAAGCTTGGTACGATAGACTCAAATCCTTTCTCATCGGTCACAAGTACACCATGGGATTAGTAGATAACACTCTCTTTACTAAGAAAAGAAATTCACGTATCATCATTGTCCAAATCTATGTGGACGACATTATTTTTGGCTCAACTTGTCAAGAGCTTTGCGATGATTTTTCAAAAATCATGCACGAAGAATTTGAAATGAGCATGATGGGTGAATTGAATTTTTTTCTTAGTCTACAAATCAAACAACTAGAAGATGGAATCTTTTTCAACCAATCTAGATATGTTAAAGAAATGCTCAAAAAATTCGGTCTTGAAGACTCTAAACCTATCAAAACTCACTTGAGATGAAGACGGTGAACCAATTGATGACACTAAATATCGTGGCATGATTGGTAGCCTCCTCTATCTAACGGCTAGTTGATCGGACATCATGTTTAGTGTTTGTCTATGCGCACGTTTTTAAGAAGCTCTAAAGACTTCCCACCTTGAAGCGGTAAAAAGAATTTTTATATATATTAAAGGAACTTCTCACCTAGGATTATGGTATCCCAAAGAAACGGGAGTAGACACCATTGTCTATGCCGTCTCTGACCATGCGGGAGACTATGTCCGTTCCAAAAAGCACTAGTGTGTTGGCACCCTCCAATGGGATGTTTCCTTCCTCACATCATGTTATCTAAGAAACAAATTCGCCTAAGCCACTCCGACACCTAAGCACCTGAATGATGTCTCCGCAGAAAGAGTGCCAACAAGCTATTGGAATAAAACAAGCTTTTGTATACTATGACATAAACCTGGATGATATACCCGTCCTTTGTGACAATAAAGGTGCCATTGACCTAAGTAAAAATCCCGTCCTACACTCTCGCACCAAACATATAGAAATCCGACACCATTTCCTTCGTGACAATGTCCAAAAGGGAAATATCTCCATTGAAAAGGTCTCTTACAAAGACAACATAGCCAATATCCTAACCAAACCTCTTAAACGTGAATCCTTCAACCAAGTTAGACTAGGTGTCAGCCTCATGGAACCTAATGCATAATGGTAAGATCTCTATTAACCTTCTTTCTTCTCTCTTAAGTCTTTATTTAAAAAAAACAACAAAACGTTCAGGAAATCTTTCCATATACTATATCTATGCATTATATAAACTACTATATGAACTCATTTTTCTTTACCTTTCATCAAATAAAACCCGAACGCATTCTTACAAATCTGCATTGTTTAATACAAATAAAAATGTTTTTCTCATTTGCATCTCACTTGTCTCTTGAATGTCTATAAAGAAACACATGGTCAATATGTCGTTTCAAACACGTTTAATTGTAGCTACATCAAAATAAGGAGACTTTGGGTTATCTCAAGTATATCTATCTTTTTTTTTGGTCAAGATAACCGCACCTCCAACATCATTTCAAAAAAATAATCTTTCTGCAGATGCCAGTTCCCTTGGCTTATTAAAGCCGGTTCTCTTTCTATAATAGAACCGGAAGAACCGACGATTAGGGCTGAGCATGGCATATGCAAAACTGAATCAGACTGAAAACCTAAACCGGACTGGAACCGAACCAAAGTCGGTCCGGTCTTGGTTTCATATTTTTGGTTTTTTCGGTGTCGGGTCGGTCCGGTCCAAAACCGACAAAAAACCCACAAATACCTAGACCGACCGAAATACCCCATTCCCTTTGAAAACTTCCCTTTGAAAACTAACAGGTCAACACAATTTAGTCTAAATAACTTAGACGTTTCCTCTACCTACTTTAGTATCAAGTTCTCTAAAATCCCTAAATCTCTACAACAACATCATCAAGAGCTTGCAAATTTACAACATCATACACATACAACAAAATTGTCACTAAAACAATTACACAAACCCTCCAATGGAAGTAAGTGTTTCCCTTTGTTCTCTTCATTTACATTATATATCAAACGTTTGCATGTTTGTAAAATTCATTCTTGTTAAATCTTATAAAATTCATCGCGTCGCAAAAGTTTGCGATGTGTAATAAAAATTCCATTCACATTGTTCTTGTTGATGATTCACTTTAACTGAAACCACGCCAAAACTACAAAGAATGATTTGAGTATGTGATTTGTTATTGTGATATACAATATTTTTGTATGGATTCATGCACATTCGTGCTCTACATATTCTCATATTGTTCATGTCTACATGGTGCTAACATCATGCTTTCTAATTTTTTGTTTAGGACCAAACTATTAACCTTGATGATTTTGGTCATGATTCAATTGAAGACAAAAACAACAACAAGAAGAAAAAGAACGACAATAAGAAGAATGGCAAAAAACGTAAAAGGAAACCAAGTGGAGGAATAGGTCATTTATTATCTGAATGCTGGAAGTATTTTGATCCAAAGATGGAAAGACCGGATGAACCGAATGGACCGTTGATTAGGATGTCATATTGTAAGTTTTGTCCTCAAGTTTATAGAGCCGATCCGGTTAAGAATGGTACGAAAAACATTAATTTGCATTACCCAAAGTGTGACTTTAACCCTATGAATGAAGAAAGTATAAAAAAGCTTTCTTTAACAAAAGACATGAACGGGGATGGTGAGGGTTGTATTAATGGTACTTTGCAAAATTGGAAGTATGATGAGAAAGCTATAAAAAAATCTTTGATTGAACTTATTGTTTTAGCGAAATTACCTTTTAAGTTTGTCCAACATCCTCTATTCGGCCTCTCATCTAAGTGTATTCAAAGGAACTTGCATTATAACCCAAGATAGTTTAATTTGCCATCATCCGTCAACACAGAATCTCTAGGGAACTGTTTTCTAAGTTTTACCTAGAATAAAAAAAGAAGCTGCTTAGGTTTTTAGGTAACCCGAATCACACTATCTACCTAACAACGGATACATGGACTTCTACTTGCCAAAAGATTAACTATATGGTGATAACGGCTCATTTTGTAGATGATGATTGGGTTATGCACAAACGTATCATAAATTTCAAACGAATTAATAGTCATAGGGTAGAAGACATTGGGAGGAAACTTTTAAAGTGCATAAATAAATGGCGGATTAAAAATGTTATGACCATTACGGTTGATAACATTACTTCAAATGATAAAGCACTTAAATATTTGATAGAGCACCTACCAAGTATGTATGACAATGATAAACACTTTCATATAAGGTGTATGGCATATATTTTAAACCTAGTTATGAAAGATGGTTTAAAGGTTCACGGAAAGGCTGTTGAGTATAGGTTTAGCGGTTAAGTACATTAAAAACTCTAGCCAACGAATTGAGAAGTTTAAGA
>BQNB010117765.1:0-21118 GCA_026074375.1 Tanacetum coccineum
CCTTGAAGAATGATATTGGTAGCTTTCATATCATAATCAGCTTGAATTTTCTCAGCAGCAGATAATTTAGCATATTTCTTTGTTCTGATCACACCGTTCACTTCAACCGTAGACCAAATGAGAGGACCATGTTTAACTGATTCAAGTATCATTCTTCCGTGCTCTTTATTTTGCATGTATAATTCCATTCGACTTTTCCAAGAATTATACAGATCTTTGTCTAACATAGGTGGACGATTGTCAGCACCGGAGAGTATCATGTACTCATCAAGAGTATTCTTTTATCCAAGTGAAATAATTGAATCCATTTCAATGTGATAAGATTAAAATAATCGTATAGTGATTGGAGGTTGTTGTGTTAAAGTGAGTTTTGATTAATGAAGTTGAGTCTTTTGGAATACACGGTATTTTACAATTCTTGATAAAACCGGGAAATTAAAAAATCACGGGATTTTACAAATCAAAGAACAACCGTATAATTCACCTTATGAAAGTGTATTAATCACCCAAGCAAAGCGTATAATTCACCTAAAGCAAATTATGTATAAATCTCCTTAAGGAAATGAATATGTATAATTCGCCCTTGAAAAGAAACCACGTATAAATTGCCCTTGCAAATGAGTGTGTATAAATCGCCTGTAGTAAAGGGACTTGTATAAATCGCCTTAATAAACTATACGTATAAATCGCCTGTTGTAAAGGGACTTGTATAAATCACCTATAGTAATAATACGTATAAATCGCCTATGCAAAGTTACGTATAAATCGCCTGTGTTAAAGGGACTTGTATAAATCACCTTCACAACCTATACGTATAAATCGCCTATGGAACAAACGTATAAATCGCCTGAACAAGGAACTACGAAACTTAAAAACAAAAAATCTTAAAAAGACTCACTTTTGATGTTTTTACCTGATTTTTCCTGTACTTCTTACCTATCTAAGACTATTAGAACCTTAAAAACACAAAATTTAACGTTTTTGGCACGAAAAATTTGAAATCAAGATTCTTGGTACAAAACCCTATTTTTAACCAAAAAGACTCAAAACGATGATATTTTTTATGGTTTTTGAAAGATTTTCTTATACTTCTAGTCTATACTAAGATAACTAAGAAAGAAAGTTAAAAGCTTTATGGTTTTTAAACCCTCAAAATATGAAAATCTTTTGATGGATTCGAACCAAATACACAAACAAAAAACGCACACAAAAACCTTCACAAGCACCTCATGGCTTTTGATACCAATTGTAGAATATCTTAACGCATATATGGTAGGATTCGGTTAGGGTTTTAGAAAGGGAAAGAGATGGTTGGATGAACACTTAGAGAGAGAAAGAAAAAAGGATAATATTAGCTTAGTGTAATGTGAGAAATGAACAACCAACACCCTCTCCATGTGTGGATAGGGTTTATATATGCCATATATGGCCGGCCATGGGACATTAGTGGGCTTGTCCATAGGCCTTTGGCCCGGATAGCTTACTAACATAACATTACTAATTACTACGAGCTATGACTACCTATATTGGAAGTGACCGATACTTTTCCGTATTTCTAACACAGCTCAAAGTGTTAGATCCTCTAACGCGTATGCATTAGATTCACCGTACTTGCTTGTTCTCACTACCGGAACATCTCAAAGCAGACAACACGGAAAGAGTGAATCAGATAGTTACTATCTTTCTTATTGAGTCGTCAATTCATTATACTGGAACAAGTTTGATTCACATAGAATCGCACCATCGTTTCTTTCCAGTTGACACAAGTTTGATTCATATAGAATCGCGTAAGTCACCAACCAAGAGCTTGTTTGATGTTGGCTCAAGCAAGATTTTCATATTCACGGTGAATACTTAAGTATCACTCGGATGTTCTGGCAAAATCACAAGGATAATGCGTAGGACTCTTGTTAACAGCTTGTGAACTTGATGATGTTTTTTTAGTTATACCTTTTGTTTGAAAACGACTAGAAATGATGAACAAGAGTTGGCGATTTCGAGTTTGAGAATGGGAGGGAAAATAAAATTTTAAGTGTGTGTGTGTGTGAAAAACGGTGGTAAGGTGGAAGTTGATATAAAACTAATTTTGTTTTTGACACTTTTGCCCCCTCTAGTTTAATATCCTATGCATTTTTCTTATATAAGTTTTATTAGGCAAGTAAAGTTTAACAATTGGCACAATTAGTCTCTAATGTTTTTAACTAGCATACCTATAAACTTATATTTGCACATATACTCCCTAAAGGCATAAACACATAACAGTTAAGGCTCACATAAGCTAAACTTAATTAACTCCCTTTAATTGTTAACCCATTATTGTTTAAAACCTTTTTCTTTATCTCAAAACTGATTTATAAAAAAGGGAAGATTATTTGAATATTTTCATCCCCCTCAAATACAATGACCCCGTTTCCTATTTAAAGAGCTATAGTCGTTGTTTTGAGTGTCAATGTCTTTGAAAAGCAATTTTGATAAAAGTATTGTTTAATTCAGAAAACCACCACATATAAAATAAGATCTCTCTTATCTTAACACATAAGCACACTGACACGTACACTTATAGAATATAGGAAGCACGAGTTGTGATGCAACATAATCACAAGCCTTTGCATGGTCATAAATTAGACCATGCCCGAGAATAAATTCCCGTTATGAGGTCAAGTTTTCTTTTTGAAATACTTGCCTTTAAGATGATGACCGGGTTGCTATCTGAAATAATAGCAAGCCATTTTTGGCATGTTTTGAAAACTTTTGAACTTCTACTCGAACTTCATTTACAGCCTCGTATCATTATTAAATGATATTTCTAAGGTCGTAAATGTTATCGATTTTCAGAAGACATGCCAGAGATACATATTTTTATATTTTTCTGATTTTTCAATTTTTTATTTTTTTTTTTGAAAAATTTATATAAAAGAAAAATATTTTTGAGTTTTTATGATTTTCGTATGTACATATGATACAGGATATGAGTTAACACCATCACTCATCTGTTTCCTCTGTCAGACGTTTCAACGTTTCCGGAGACATGCTTTGCATACCAAGCTTTTCGATCAAGAAGTTAAATCTTTCTCTTGGTAAGGGTTTAGTGAAGATGTCAGCCAGTTGGTATTCAGTCCGGACAAAGTATAGCTCCACGATTCCATTTTCCACTTGCTCCTTTATGAAATGGTAGCGAACATCGATGTGCTTGGCTCGTGAGTGTTGAACATTGTTGGAGCATAGAGAAATCACATTCTTGTTGTCACAGTACAGAGGAATCTTATTGAATTGAAAGCCGTAGTCTGTTAGCTGTGAATGCATCCATAGGATTTGAGCACAACACCCAGATAAGGCAATATATTCAGCCTTTGTACTCGATATGGCAGTGCACTTTTGCTTCTTTGACGACCAGCTAACAAGTTTGTCACCTAAGAACTGAGCACTTCTTGATGTACTGCGTCTAGTGTCCAGACACCCTGCGTGATCTGCATCTACATATGCTATCATAGACATACCGGTATCCTTTGAGTACCAGAGACCCATGTAAATGGTTTCCTTTAGGTATAATTGCATTTAAGTGCTTTTCGATAGGCTTTGCCTAATTCCGGGCACATAAGGAAACTGCATAAATAAGGTCTGGTCTACTGGATGTAAGATACATAAGGGATCCAATCATACCACGGTAAAATGTAGCATCAATTAGAGTCCCCTGTAGATCTTTATCTAGTTTACTATTTTCTACCATAGGTGTGTCTACAGAATCACTAGTTAGCATACCATATTTTTTAACAATTTCAGAAGAATATTTAGATTGGTTTATAAAGATGCCTCTAGGACTTTGAGAGATTTGTAATCCTAAAAAGAATGGCATCTGCCCCATCATTGACATCTTGAACTTAGTGGTCATCTGATTAGCAAACTCATTACACATGGCAATATTAGTGGATGCAAATATTATATCATCAACATAAATTTGTACCAGTAATAAGCCATTCCCAGCTTGCCGTGTGAAGAGTGTTGGATCAACTGCACCTTTGTAGAATTGTTTTGAGATTAGGAAGCTTGACAGCATGTCGTACCAAGCGCGTAGTGCTTGTTTGAGACCATAGAGGGACTTTTTGAGCTCGGACACATGCGATGGGTTGTCTTGATCAACAAATCCTTCTGGTTGAGAAACGTAGACCTCTTCTTTGAGCTCGCCATTTAAGAAAGCCGTTTTGACGTTCATTTGGTAGATCATCATATTCTTATGAGCGGCATTAGCTACGAAGATACGGATGGCCTCTATTCTAGCAACCGGTGCAAATGATTCCTCGAAAATGATTCCCTCTTCTTTCCTGAATCCTTGAGCAACTAGTCTAGCCTTATTCTTTAGTACCCCCGCCAAATTCATCCGTCTTGACCTTATAAATCCACTTTAGTATGATCAATAACACTTTATCTGGACACGGAACCAATTCCCAAACTTCTAGTCTTTGGAATTTATGAATTTCTTCCTGCATTGCATCGATCCATGACGTTTCAGTCATTGCTTGTTTGAAGTTCTTAGGTTCTACCGAAATTAGGAAGGCATCGAAGTAACACCACATGGAGTTTGTTTGGAGTTGCTTTCTCGTAGAGACAGAGCGAGAAGGATCGCCTATCACGTTTGCTATAGAATGATCCTTAGTCCATTTACCAAGGTGTTTAAATGGAGTGTGGGTTTGTCTCACATTCGATGATGACCCTTGAGAAGTTGATTCTTCATGAGGAGATTCATTAAGTGGATCATCATGAAAGATTGGTGTTTTTGGTGATTCTTCAAAACCTTGTGAAATGTTTGGAGATTGTTCTTGTTCTTGTGTTGATAGAGTACTTGATGATGAAGCATCCTGGTCAATGAAAGTTGACATAAGAGAATCAGCTAAAACCACAGCTCGCGGAGCAGCAACTTTTTGAACTGGAGTACCATCAATTGGTGGAGGAGTGAAGTATTCATCAAACATAGGTTGAAACAAGTGATCCCAATCATCTCTATTTGGTGGAATACAATGTTGTTGAGAAACAGGGTTTGGAACGGGTCCTGAACTGGATGTTGCAGGAGTCGTACATTGAAGCCCGAGTCCTGAACTGAATTGTTCAAAAGCCATAGCTGTCAGCTCATCAAATGTCACATGAATTGTTTTAATAATTTTCTAGGTTCTTTTGTTGTAGATTCTGAACGCTTTCTTTGCGGGCGCGTAACCAACAAAAATACCAATGTCAGCGTTTGCATCTAATTTACCCAGGTTGTCATTGTCATAGGTAGGATAATAGAGTGCACCAAAGACATGAAAGAATGATAAATCCAGTTTCTTATCCTGCATAAGCTCATATGGAGTTTTGTTAATTCGGCGGCGGATTATTGAACGATTTTGGGTGTAACAGGCTGTGTTGATTGCTTCGGCCCATAAAAATAATGGAGCATTAGAAAATATAAAAATTGTACAGGAAAATTCTACAAGAGTGTGGTTTCGCCTTTTGACAACGTCGTTTTGCTGAAGAGTGCGGGAAACAGATGTTTGATGCAAGATGCCAACATTTTCATAAAATTCACAAAGTGTCTGATTGACAAATTCGGTTCCATTATCTATTCAAACATTACGGACGGTGGCATTCAAACGAAGTTGAATATTCTTGATGCATTTGATGATGGCATCAAAAGCTTCATCTTTTGTCCTCAAAAATCTGACCCAAGTAAATCTTGAGTAATCATCGATAATCACTAAGATATACCTTTTTCCGTTAATACTCGCCACACGCATCGGGCCACACAAATCCATATGCAAAAAATACAGCTTCTCTTGGTTAGTGTCTTCAGCTTTGGGTTGATGGGAGGATTTCTTGCTTTTTCCTAACACACATGCGGAACATAAATGATCTTTCTGAAATTTAAGTCTTGGAATGCCTCGTGCAAGACCTTCTCTAGCTAGCTTATTAATAGTACCAAAGTTAAGATGTGACAATCGACGGTGCCATAACCAACTCTTAGTCTTTGACGCTTTGGATAGAAGACAGATCGGAGATGTTTTAAGCATGTCGTCAAGGGAAATTATGTACAAATTTGTGTTACGGGATCCAGAAAGTAGATCAACACCTTCTAAATTACGAATAAAGCAAGTGTTTTTTGAAAATGCGACTTCAAGATCCCCGTTGCAAAATTGACCAACAGAAAACAAGTTGTGTCTAAGCCCCTCGACGTAGTATACCCTTAAGATAGTCACATTTCCCAGCTGATAGTCACCATACCCTATAATTCTTGCAATATGGTCGTTCTTGAATCTAACTGTACCCAGAAATTTACTAACAAAGTTCATGAGCTGAGAGCGATTCCCTGTCATGTGTTTCGAACATCCAGAGTCCAGATACCAGAGAACAATCTGGACAACCTGTCATGACAAGAGAAGAAGACGATGGAATATCTGTAGCATTGGATCCCCAAGTATGATTGGGTTCTGAGTGGTTAGCATTCTTAGATTCTACAATCTTAGCTTTTTTACTCGAACCTACATTTTTAACATTTTTGGGTTTCCTGCTATAAACTTTAAGCTCTGGTTTTTGTGTTTCAACTGAGTGGGAAGTGGTGTTCTTAGGAGGCACTACGTTAGTTGAAGTGATCCTAGTTAAAGGGCACAAATTACCAACTATAGTGAAAGTTATGCCTGTTGGTTTCCACTTAAGTCCTACTTCAGTGAATACATGACCCGTAGGTCTCTAAATATTTTGTTTTTTATGTTTCTTAGCAGATTTAGCACTACTATTCACAGTTATCACAAAATCAAGAAGACACTTATCATGAACATCATCAAACAAAGATTTCTTACAAGTAGCACAATTAAGATCAGAATTCGCATTTGACTTTAAATGCTTAACATTATCATCACAAATAGGTTCAACAACACGATTCTTTTTATTAACATTCCTAGGTTAGGCTTCTACTTTATTCTTTATGTTCCTACTTGGTGTTTGCGAGATCCTATCATTCCTTTTATTGTCAGTAGGCTTTGATCCGCATTTACTAGTAGAACACTTCAATCCTGTAGAAGACAACACAGGTGTGTTAGAATCTGATGTTTTTGATGACTCTACCTGTTTACTGTTGCTTGAGGATGTGAGAGGTTCAACAAACCTAACTTTCTTGACCTTGTTTTTGGGTGTGACAGCAACCTTTTTCTCATTAAGTTTAATCGCATTAGGGCAAGTATCTCGAACATATACAAGTAACTCTTGAATTCGTTGGGCATGCTTACAGGCAAAGTCTAACTCTTTATCTAAAGGTTGTTTTTCTTTAGCTTGTTTGACTATTCCCTGAAGAATATCAGCTTGTTCCTGAGCATACTTAAGGTATTTTATGTGAACATCCTTATTTTGCAATAACCTAGACGCTAAAGGTTCTAAATCTAGCTTGAACATGCCTGGAACAATAGTGGTGGCAGATGCTATTTGTGTAGCAATATCAACAATCTCTTTTCCTTTTATTTTTCGTAAGTCGTTTTTCAATGACGTTATCACAAAAACCTTGTCTTGAATTTGAGCTTTTAAATCCTCATTCTCTGCAGATTTTAAGTTCAGTTTATCAATTAAAGAGTCACTCTGTTCTTTAGAATGAACACGTGTCTTTTTAATTGAGTCAAACTGCTCTTTAAAAACCTGTTTAACATGATTAGGATTAGGAATGATGGAACTCATCATGGATAGTTATTTTCCATCATCTCAAAATTATCGATAAGCAGAAATTTAATGGACGTAATTAAGCATTATTCAAAGGTGTTAATTCTATTAACAAGTTCCAATACAACTTCTGATAGTGAAACTAATCGATATTAAAATTTTACTTGCTAAAGAAAATATCAATAAAATGACCATAGATATTTTTGAAATCTACATGTATGGTCAATACATGAAATTAAAAAATTGATTTAAAAGGACGAAAAGAACAATCATTGAATTGCAACTCACACTTGTGTTGACGATGTTTTGTTAAGTCTAAATGTTTAAAATAATTATTTTATTAGTAATGGTCAAATTTATGCTAAAAGATAACACACTCTTAGTAGGATCGACTACGTTGAAATTCCATCGGAAAATTCATGACAAGTTGCATGGTTCACTCAAAACTTGGACGTCGACTCTGAAAATTATATCACATACTCCTAATAGTAAATATAACACATTCCAATTGCCAAAAACACAACACCCTATCTCAATTTGCTTGAACATCAAATATGTCCGTATTTTTGGACACTTACGGATCATGGATCCACCATATCGTAGATCCGTACGTCGTTTTGGTGGATCCGTGTATCAACAGAGTACCCTACATTTAAATTTTTGGACCACTTGCCTTATCCTCCAATAATACTCCACCACCTACCACTCATATTACCCAAGATTGAGCATTCCTGCCAACATCATTCCAAGCTATAATTAAGATAGATCCATATATTCCAAGACATCCACAATTACAATTGTAAGTTTTTCTTTGCTAAATATTTATCTTGAAACACTTATTTTTCTTTTTATAAAAGGAAAAAGGTTTGAATTAATAGATTAACTTGTTTTTCCATACTTGGAATTCACATTTAATTTGATTCGCCAATAATCAATTGTTCGTTAAAAACCCCAAGTGTTGCTTATCTACAAAGTTAACACAAATAAAAAACGATTATCCTCTTTTCAGTAAACCTTCAAGATTTATAATTGATGTGTTATCTTGACTCATTTAAGAGATAAAGCAAAAATAAAGATATGTGATTAGCTACATCATGTACATGAATCACATACATATATCTTAACTTATTTTCAAATTATATTTATCTATATTCTAATTATAAACTTACTAGGTTCAATTATACTTGGAATGATGAAACCCGACTACAAAAGAACCAAAGCCTACATACCAAAAATCCATCACCAAAGGTCTACTCCAAACACTGACAAAATCTCTTTTAAAACCCTTTAAAATCGCTTCATTCATGAAGGAAAACACATTGAATCCTCCTTTACCTTTGTCAACGGCATCGTTGATCAATTCAAATCCATTCAATTTAATTGTCTCCTCACTTTAAATGGTCATATTTGTCCTCGTCTCATCATCGAATTCTATAGTTAAATTCTAATTATATTCGTATGTGGTGATATGTCTCTGTCGATTGGATTCACCAATTCGACGACAAAAGATTTCATAATGTCACTTGTAAAAAATTATCGGTCAACTCTTTAAATTCCATACAAAGGAACGTGTATCTTCTCAATGGAATGTTCATTGGAACTTTTGAACACTACTCGTGAAAAACACGTTCTTATTCAAAACTAACCTTCTATAACATTAGAGGATGTCGTTCAAAACATTTACTTCCATCAAGTCATCAAAAATTACTTTAAATCAACATTATCCTCCGCGATAATCTTTCTCCCAACATCAAGGATTGAGATCTCATCATTTGTGGAGAATGTAATTTGTACTCGACATCACAAAATGCTCATTGATGCATGCTATGCCATCATGATCTATCATCCAAAAAATATCAGACTTTAACCTTGCCTATTTTTTTTATATGGCTCTTAAAATTGAGGAGCATAAAAAATTAGAGTCCGATTGTCCTCTTCCTTTATGGTTTACTGATTATTCGTCTATACCGACTCGTTCTTTCTAAACATCCTAAACTTTTTCGTCCTCACCATACACTATAATTCGTTATGCACTATCGAATGATGAGCTTCATCAATAGGAAGAATGAGAAAAAGAGAATAAAGTAAAGAGTTAAGACTTGTCATACCTTACTTAATATCCACATCAGTAGAGAGCTCAAAACCAATCATATCCTTTGCCTAGCATATGGTATCCAGGAATCTAATTTTAAATAGACGTAAATTATCTCTAGGAAAGCATGAATTGTTATTTTAGGATAATATTATGCTATCTTATGAATTTAGTAATCTTTTTGTGGTTAACTTATGTTTCATCTTAGGACAAAATGTATGCTAATGAATGCTATGCATGCTTTATTTGTGTTTGATATAATTTTATCTTTGTTAAGGGAACTTCATTACATTTGCTGGTCGTTTATATGGATTTCATGGATCCACAGATCTACCATAATCAAGATCCGTGACATTATGGTGGATACGTAAGAACTGAAATCAGACAAATTCATTTACTTTACTTTATCTTCTCTTATTTGTGTTCATCCTCTTAAACCTTAGGATACAATACCTCCTCCATTTTATCCAAAAATTATTCATGTCAAAGAATACACCCCATGTCCTTTATAAGACACACTATCACAACCTCATATTCAAGAATCAAATGTCTATATCCTCAAATGACTCCACACCTACAATCAAAAAGAAAATCATCCAAGAACATCTATCAAAACTCAAGTCGGATCAAATTAATTCAAATGCCATTCCACCAGAAGTCTTAGAATCAAGACAAGCCCATTTTTACCTCATGACATGTCAATGTTGTAGTAACTCACAATGTGAAATTGGTTTACTATTGCGTGAAATGCATCTCATGTTCAAGTATATTCAAGAACACACTCCACAAAATGAAAAACCCACTCTCCACAACAAATTTTATCATTTAATCTTAATCACCAACCACAACCCTCATCTACACATATGTAGATGTTGTACCAACAAAATTAATCAACTTCAAAGCCTATAAGAAGGTGTTCATTTTATTTGTTCCTACATCCAACATCATCTTGGATCTTTAAACCCACCATACCTTCCGCACTTATTACAATCTTATAGTACCTCAAACCCTTTGGATATAAGAAAGACAAGTTTTTAATACCAATTATAGGATTTTTAGTTGTTTCCTTTCATTATTTGAATTAACTCTCTTGTCTTATGGGTTTTAACGCCAAATTTTATGTTTCATTCCTTAAAATGGATTTAACATTTTTTTGTGATTGATGATGGATGTTTATTGCGTCAAAATGTATGTGTGTGCATATGTGGTTGTCATATATATATATATATATATATATGCTTGTCTACTAACTTTGTTTTGTAGCACGCATCCATAGCTCGATTCCTTGGTGTCCCAAGCAAGGGGGATCATACACTAAGGGGGAGCACTTGAAACTTAGTCGTTTTTTACTTTGCATTCGTAACAAAGTGACTTAGCATTCGTCAAAACAAAACTTCAAGGTCGCCTCTACAACACTTTTTGCTTCGACAAAAAGGGGGAGAAGAAATGTAAACTCATCTACTAAATACTTATTTAGTAACTTTTAAATAAGCATGAGTTTATATTTTGTCATCATTAAAAAGCGGGAGATTGTTAATACAAATACTCGCGCAAAAACGATATTTTTTATTTACTGATCTTCCTGTTTTGGATTATAACAAATATAATGTATACTGCGTAATAGTTTACATAAACAGTTATTTAGGCGAAAGTTTACTCAACTTGTACAAATCTAGTATTTGTCACACATGAGCAAAATGGAACGGCCACACATTCACATATTTATGTGGCTAAAGGTGCCAAAATAGACAACATTTATTAATTAGCCACACATGAAATTTTGATAGTGTGACCATTAGAACTATATTGCCACACATTCAAACATTTATGTGGCTAAAGGTAACTGGTAATTTTTTATGATTATTTAGCCACATATGAATTTGGAACGCGTGACAAATACATGTAAGCTTGAAGCATTAGTCATGATATAAATATAAATAGTGACAAGTATATGTCACATACTTAAACACTATGACCAAATGGCATATATGGTCACATGAAGTAATTTTTTATGTGTCTAAATCATACAGTCAAGTTTTGTCACACATGATTTAAGGGTGACTACTATCTTTTGCTAATTATTTAGCCACATATGAATTTGGAATGCGTGACAAATGAAAAATAAGGTTGAAGTATTAGTCACGATATACATATAAATAGTGACAAATATATGTCGCACACTTGAACACTATGACCAAATGCCATATATGGTCATACTAAACTCTTTTGTCTCCCATTATTTAAGTGTAGCCAAATCCTAGTAACATATGTCACGTAACTTAATAGTGTGAAAAAGTTTTTTTTTGTGTTAGCTTGCCAAAAAACAAATGTGTATTAGTCACAATTTACTTATTCGCATATAGTAAGCCTATATAGCCCCTAAACATATCACAAATGTGTGACTAAATTATGTTTATGACCACGTTTAAGGTGATTATATGTGACCAATATATTCATAACAGTCTCAATGTAGAGTACTTACATTGAGAACTATTAAAAAAACCAAAAGTTTGGCTCTTCATTCTCCATCTCCTTCTTCCCGCTACTAATTTTTCCCAAAATCAAAACCTCAAAATTTCCCCCTTATTTCTACATGGCTAACACATCATCTCTCCTTATTTTGTTTCAATTTTTTCCCTTTTACTTTCGAGGGGATTTCTTTCCCCCTCTTAGTTTTCACCTCTTAGTCCTCTTAACATACCTTCAAATTGTTTGTACTTTCTTTCTTGGTCTAGCGCTATGAGTTCAAATATCTTCAAGACTAGGTATGCTATTTTTGCTCAACACAATTTATTATTACTATTCAAGTTGTTGATGAGATCAATTAGGGGGTTGTTAGTCTGATTTTTAACACCTTCGATACCACCATAAGTGGTGGTTCTAAGCTTTATTGCATATAGACTTCTTGTTTGCCTTGTTCATATGACCTTAGACTAGTAATTATGTGTATAATTTGTCTATTTTTGTTTAATTTTTCATCTTTTTTGAATTAGGGTTCTTTACCTATACAAAATTGAAGTTTAAACTGAAATTTTCGTATTCAAGTGTTTGAATTAGGGGATATGTTTGATAATTTAGGGTTTAATTTAGCTTTTAGTTAGAAGTTGGGTTATGTATTATTGTAAGCTACAAGAATGTTTTGGTGCTATACTAATTACTTGTTTTTCATTTGTTTTATTAAAGATGGGCCTATAAGAGTTTATGTCAACAATGACGAGGCATGTAGCTTGAAAGTAAGGTACTTAAATTAATAATTCATGGAAGCATAAACTGAAATGGTATTTAGGATTGCTTATGAAAATATTTTAGCTTTTATAGGGGGTGTTATGATTTCTTATGAAATTGGTTTTAATATATCATCCATAAATATAGACTGTTAGATTGCTTATTAAGACTGTCGTATGAGGTGTTGAGGTGTTTTCTTAAGAAATGCTACCAAAGATGGTAGTTTGGCCTAATTTTGTTTGATCATTTTTGGGTATAGATTTAACATTAGCAACAACATATATTAAGGCGTCTAAAGGTATCACCACGTCTTCTTGTGCCTGATCTCATACTAAAGCCTCTTTATGTAAGCTCAAAATTGTTACCATAAATTACTAGTGAGTATCATATTCATGATGGAGAAGACATTGCTTGTATGAGGGCTGCTTGTGATATTTATTTCACAGAATTCGATAACCACCTGTTGAAAATAGTGATCGAGGTTGATAAAAGTAGTGTTTGGATGTGTGCTTCTTCTGTTTTAATGACTAGATAAACATGTATGTGAAAAAATGTAAATGGTTTGGAAATTGTGAGTAAATGTCTCTTTGTTTAGTAATGCATGCTAATTAATGGTTTTTTTCTGTGATCGTATCAGCCTTCAGTGATAACTTATGAAGATGACAAAGCAGTGCGCCAAATGATTATAAATGCTCGTGCCCTAAAAGTGTATGCACATCAGTCAATGAGTGTATGTGTCCTGGAATACCTGATTTTGTTTCAATCTTCAGGTTCTTAAACCTTCATTAGTCTTGGTTTTTACGTAAAGATAACAAAATTTGAAGTTGTTTCCTTAAACGGTGTTTACTCTTTTGACAGGATGGGTGATTTAATGGAGTATTGATATCAATGTGTACTTAAATGTAAGATTCATATGATGTCAACTTTCCAACCACATGTTGCTTTAAAAAACTAACTAAGCATTCTCTTTTTGTGTGATGAATCGTTGTTTTTATTAGGGTTATCATGGTGATACATTAAAGACATTTTTTATGTGGGAATGTTGATGAAGCTACAAAACGTCTTGTCAAGGTATACCTTCATATCAGATGAGCACACTTTGTGATCTTGATTCATTCTCCTCATAAAGCTTACTCGAAACATGACGGTTTATCAATCACTATTCAGGCTCCACAACTTGAAATCAAAATTTCTAACTATCAAGAAAAGAGTAGTAGCATTGATAATTGTTCCCTAACTCTGGGACCCGTTGTTGCTACTACTCTTCCCTCAATCAATACTTTTACTACTTTTCGGAGATCTAAAACTAAATTTCAAGGATCTCAGCTTTCCTCATACTATCTTCCTGGTGCCATAAGAGTTTCCAACCATGTCAGGATCCACTTCAGATACAAGATCATGTTCTTGGCTGAGAGGAAGAGAGAAAAAGTTTGGAACTGACACTTCATTTTTTTGTCTGCCCCTCGTCCTAAACTAAGAAGATATAATCACGAAACCCTATTTTTTTGATTTAGTCATAGCCAAAGAGCTTGTCTGAGTTATCAATCATGTTGAATTTCACCTATAACTCATTGGTTATTAGGAGAATGTAAATGAATTGACTCCAATCTCCTTCTCTTTGTGTAGATGGATAAGGTGTCTGTGTTGGAAGATGCATCCAACTATATAAAAGAACTCCAAGGTCGAGTCTTGGAACTTAAGGGATCTCCAGGTACTAAGAGAAAACATGTACACAAATCTGTTATATTTGTAAAAGGATCCAAGCGTAGTGCTAGTGATGATGAATATTATTTGTCGGATTACAAGAACTCTGAAGTAGGAAGTACTGTTACATTGTGTTTTCTTGACCTTATAGTTAGGACCGTTTAATACAAATTGGAGATAGTCAAAACAACTAGAGCCAATGATCAAAATTCTTTTAACTTATTTGTTCTAAAAGGAAGTATCTATCTTGCAGTTATACACATAGGAAATTATGAATTTCATTGCTCTACAATCTACCCATAATTTTCACCAGTAGCTTCCTATATTTTTGTTTGGAAAATAGGCTAACCAAGAATTAAGGCAGGCAACAGTGGGTACCTTAAAATTGGTTTTGCTTCTTATGAAGTTATCATAGTGGAACTTTTAACTTTGATCAGATTTAGTACTTGACTTCTAGGCTTGTTTCCTTGTTTCTTAGAGACAAAAGACTAATATGTATCATTGCTTTTCGACTTACTAGAGACTTGCATATGACAGCTCTCGCCCTCGAACTCTGTTATACCTTGATATCAGACAGGAGCTCTGGTCCAAATGTAGGGTTGACTATCAGAAATAAAGCTCTAACCAGGCCTTGGCTTTAGTCAAGTTCATTGCTTCAAGGACATGCTCTCCTGGTACTGCTTAATCTTCTTATAGGACTTACTTTCCATGTGATCAGTTGTTCCTGTATGTATTTCTGTCCATTGATTGTATATTGTAGGCTTTGAAAAAACTTTTTTTTTCTTTTTCTTACTTTTTTTACTCGGCAAAAACACGAGTTTTGATGCTCTGCTAGTCTCTCTTCTTTTAACTGCTAAATCGTCTCATCAATCTGCTGGTATTGTAAAACAAGCTTTGTTTTCCATAGCACAATGTGTTGTTGTACTCTGCCTTGCTACGAAAGACTACAATTGTTCATCCACAAGAGAGGAGGATCAACTTGAATGGAAAAATAAGCTTAGAAAGTTGCAAAACATTATGCTTAGGATCATCACATCCCCCTTCAACCTAGTAATTGTTTAAATATTTTGTAGTAGGGATATCGATATTAGCATCGTAGAATTATTGTTATCTTGATGTTGTAATTCAAATTGTTTGATCGAATATTTGCCATGTTTATTTTGAATTATCTGTTATGCACAATTTGGATCTACTTTATTAATGGTGTTACATGTAATTTGTGGTAAATAATGCGGGTAATATTGGTTGATAATGCTTGCGGGAAATTATGTTCGACATATCCGCCACACAAACTAAAAATTCATGTGGCATTGGATGATCCATTAGTCAACACAAAATAAACATTTCTTTGCTTTAAACAACATATGGTCACACTTATTAACACTTCTGGTCACTTTATGCTTAATTGTATGTGACTAAATACCAAAAAAAAATGATTGTGTGACAATATTACAAAAGGCCTAAACATAAAATTCATGTGGCACATTGGATGATCAATCAGTCACATAAAAAATACACATTTCTTTTACTTTAAAAATCTATGTCAGACTTATTAACACTTTTGGTCACTTTATACTTAATTGTATGTGACTAAATACCTAAAAAAATACTTTGTGTGACTAAATATTACAAAAGGCCACACAAACATAAAATTCATGTGGCCATTAAATGATCAATAGTCATACAAAATATACATTTCTTCACTTTAAACAGCATATGGTCACACTTATTAACACTTTTGGTCACTTTTGCTTAATTGTATGTGACTAAATGTCAGAACCCAGAATCACTTTCACTTCACCATTTGATCCAAGAAAATAAGTTAGGAGATGATAAGAATTTAGAGAGGAGGATTTAGAGGAAAGAAAGTAGAAAGAGAATGAAATTGTTGATTTCACTATAAAGAGTATGTGTTAACAATGACGAACCATAACCTTATCCATAATTGGAGAAGGGGTTATTTATTCCAACACTTGGATGTGTGGTTTAATGTTAATGGATCGGGCTCGAGATTACTTGGGCTTTAGCCTTTAAAGCTTTACAATATTAAATTAATATAACAAAAACCAAGATAACCGTAAACTAGCACTATTACAAATATATATTAAATAAAGGAACCGAAGCTTCTATTGAGTGACGGGCTTCCTTGTTAGACTTATATTTTGAGCGCCTAACAATTCTCCCTCGAAGCGAGGTCTTGAACCTTGAAACGGCTTCCTTGTTTGACTCGATATTTGAGGCTAACAAATCTCCCCCTAAAGCTTGGTTTCTGTTAGATTACAAGGCTTCCATGCGTTCATAGTCATAACATGGTCTTGGATTTCTTAAGATTGCTTTGACATTGAGTTCTTGAGTCTTGTTCTTGGTCTTTATCTTTGTTGTAGGCTTGTTCCTTCATGATGTGTGATCTTTGATCTTGAGCCTTTTTTGACTTTGTCTTTAATTTCGAGATCTTTAAATCTTTTCCTTGATTGTCTTTATCGTCTTTGCCATCTTGCGATCTTGTGTCTTTGACCAACATGCTCATACTTTGCATCATCTTGAAAGCTTGCTAACAATCTCCCTTGACAATCTTTATCTTGATAATCTTGATATCTTTAAGGAAGATCTTGTTTATGAGAGTTTGCGGAAGTCTTTGTCTTTAATACTTGAGCTTTCTTGATTCTTGAATCTTGTGCTTATAGTATGTCTTTGCAGTTTGAGCATGAGCATGTGATAATGAATCCGACTTTGATGGAATGAGGCTGTAACACCGTCGTTTGTACCTGCATTTTAAAGTTAGTGATAAACAACAGATATGGACGAATATGGCTTTGTCATTCGTCGAGATTCAGTTGCATTAACCTCCGGTTCCGTGAGGACCGTTTTACAGTATAAATACTGTACCTATAATCAGGTAGGTTCAATTTTGGAAGAATCTCCTTGACAGGGTTTCCAGCTCAAAGTGTTAGATCCTCTAACGCGTATGCATTAGATTCACCGTACTTTCTTGTTCTTAATACCGGAACGTCTTAAAGTAGACAACACGATATGATTAAATCAAATAGTTACTATCTTTCTAATTGAGCCGTCAATTCATTTACTGGAACAAGTTTGATTCACATGGAATTGCACCATCGTTTCTTTTTAGTTGACACAAGTTTGATTCATATAGAATCGCACAAGTCACCTACCAATAGCTTGTTTGATATTGGCTCAAGCAGGATTTCCATCTTCACTGTGAATACCTTAAGTATCACTCGGATGTTCTAGCAAAATCACAAGGATAATGCGTAGGACTCTTGTTAACAGCTTGTGAACTTATTGGTGTTCAACAAGTGTTTGTAATGGAATGTGTCCTAATGAGATTTATTTGTTGATCTCTTGGCTCTAGACTCGATTAGTGCGTTTTGGTTTTAGTACTCGGAGGCTGGAGCAGACTGCCACCTATTCAATATTAACTAACTCGGAGTGAGAAAGTCAATAGAAGTCGTGTGTATCTCCGTGACAAATGAGACAAGTTTCTGTTGAGAGAAACCCGAATGGCTGGGGAGGGTTGTGCATTGCATTACTGGGTCTATGATGTCGTCTTCAATATCATAATTCATTTTTGTGAAAACCGATAGATTATGTATTGACTCGGTTTCTGCCTAAGGTGTAGGGAGGGCTTCTTTGTTTTTACCCTTTATCCATACATTTCTTTTTCATTCTTCAACCCCTTCAATGCTTACCAAGATGTCATTACTAACACCTTGTTGTAATTGTTCCAGTGTTAGCTCAATCTTAATTGGCATTATTCCCTTATACTCATTCATCTCCAATCTTACCTAAGGACTGCTATTTCTAACTATGAAGTGTCCTTGGGTAGATCCCTCCGGTTCTGGTTGGATCATAGGACTAAAACCTTACCTAACCACCTTATGAGTTCAGAATCATCGTGAATTAAGATGTTGTTGGGTATGAGATCGTAACCATAAAACCTTTTTATTTAAGCTTTTATGGATTTTCTTGCATTAGGGGTATTTTGGTAATTTTACACTTGTTGAGATTTTTAGGTTTTACATCCTCAGAGGATGAAGGACCAAGTTTGGATGCTGAGGATTCTCCCAAATAGGGGAGGATGATTGAAGAAATTAATAAAGATGAGACTCTAAACTTGGTCAAAAGCAGAGAGCTAGGGAAGTCACATGATACAGTTAAGCATAAGATGGAAAGTGATCATGATGATGATGATAGAACTCTTGCTGAAACATTGCTAAATATCAAAAAGAGTGCAGCAAAAGGTAAAGCTATTATGCAAGAATTTGAGCCTCTAAAGAAAATCAAGAAGAAAGAGATGATACAGATAAGTCTTAATGAGGAATTTGCTAAAAGTTTTTATGAGGAAGAGCAAGCACAAATTCTGCAGGATGAAGTATATGCAAAACAAGTTGAAGCTCAATGGATTGCTGATGAAGAAAGAATACCTTAAGAAGCAAAGCAGACAGATGAAAGGGAAAAAGTTATTAATTGGAATGATCCTGATATGTTAAGGTATCATGCAGTTCAGAATAGACCTTTCTCAAAAGCTGAAGTGAGAAAGAACATGTGTACATATTTAAAGAATCAGGGAGGATACAAGATGAGTCACTTCAAAGGAATGAGCTATGAAGATATTAGGCCTATATTTGAAAGAGTGTGGGGATCAAAATCAGGCTTTTATACCTAAAGATTCTAAAATTGAAAAGGAAGTTATGAAGAGGCCAGGATTTGATCTTCAACAAGAAAATTCTACGAAAGCTGGAGGAAGTAGGAAGAAAACACTTTCCATGAAAAGAGCAGGTGAAAAGCAAAGTGATCAAAGTGCTAAAAGACAAAAGATGAAGGATGATGCTGAGAAGGAAGACTTTAAAGAATATCTGAATATAGTTCTAGAAGAAGGAATGAATGTTGAGGCTTTACAAACCAAGTATCCACTCATAGATTGGGAAATCTACACTAAAGATTCAAGAGTGTATTGGAAGATCATCAGAGTAGGAGATCATACATAAATATATCAATTCTTTAAAGATATGATAAAGAACTTTGATAGAGATGATCTAGTAAAACTTTAGAAATTAGTTAAAGACAAATTTAGCTCAACAAAACCTAATGATGACAAAGAAAAAGCATTATGGGTTGAATTGAAGAGGAATCATTATGGGTTGAATTGAAGAGGTTATTTGAACCAGATACTAATGACCTCTTAGAACTTCAGAGATATATGCATGATCCATTAACATGGAGATTATATGCTGCATGTGGAGTTCACCATGTGTCTACTGAGACAGGTTTAGATATATTTATGCTAGTTGATAAGGATTATACATTGACAAGAGGACTTCCAATGTTGATGTTGGTTAACAAGTTACAAGCATATCAACATTCAGAAATAGCAGATGAATTTATAAAGAAGATCTACATACTAGCAAACAGACCAAGGCAGTAAAGTGTTTAGAAGCATCCTCGGCAGTGTAAACTAGAAGAAACTTAAGATTTGAAGTTAAATCACAAGTTTAGGGGAGGATTGTTGGGATTCAGAGCTTCTACACTTAGTACTGCTAGTTATAGTTAGTTAGTACTGCCAGTACATTGTTAGTACTGCCAGTATAGTTAGTACTGTTAGTATAATAGTTAGTACTGTTAGTTATATAGTTAGTACTGCTAAAGTGATATGCATGAGTTATATTAGGAATAGATATGCATGATCACTTGACGCGTTTTGTAAACTCATTAGGGTTTTCCTTAGTGTATAAAAGGAACCCTACGACATAGTTAGAAGATACACACATAAGTTTTCATAGTTAGTTATTCTGTAACCTAGGCAGAATATTTGCAATCAATATATATTCAAAGTTTTGTTTACATTGTTCTTCTTAGTATTAAGAGTTAGATTCCGCATAACTTGTAGTATTCATAATCATTGTTTCTTACATAGTTAGTTTGGATTTATCCAAGTTAACTAAGCTTTAACAAGCTAAGAAGATCTATTCATTGGGACTCACACCTTTTGCACACGCTTTCTTTCTGTTCTAAATCAGTTTATACTCTCCTTTAATTCCTTTGATCATTTAATCATAAAGCTTTGTTTTCAAGTGATCCAAGCTTTGATCTTCAAGTGCAAGAGAAGAATATTTCCTACCATCAAGTGAAGAAGTATTATAGCTTAGTGTGTGTTCTTGCAACCTTGTTGCAATTGTATCATATCTTGTAAATCTATTTATACATATTGTAAAGGTGTGTATCGTAGTTATGTATACTAAGTAGATTGTTGTGATCATTATAAGTATAGTTAGATCGGGTGATCTTAGGAAGTTGTGATAGATTGGTGTGATTGTAGTAGTGTCTTGGTGAAGTGAAGTTGTAAAGCAAAGTGAAGTTGTGAAGTGAAGAGAAGTCGTGAAGTAGAGAAAAGTTATGTAGTGAACC
>BQNB010117766.1:6676-21118 GCA_026074375.1 Tanacetum coccineum
TAGTCATACGTTTACAATTAGACAACGAGCTATGCTATTCTAGATTATACACGGGGTGACCGAGTCTTTTTCATAATCCTAACAGTTGTGAGGCTTCTCTACCGGTCATTAAGGAGATTGGTGACTAGTGTTTAACAAACTCTCAAGTAGGTGAATCGGGGAGTGGAGTAGGGCAAGGAAGGTGTCCTTGTAGCCGAACCACTATAAATACTTGCGTCCTAGTTATATCTCTCTAACTCTTTCTTTTAGTTACTTTTATATTTCACGAACCAAGATCAACATCAAGTCATTTCACACAAAGTTTCAAGCAAAATTTTGAAAAGATAACAATTAATCAAGAAAACTATTCAACCCCCCCTTCTAGTTTTCCACAAAGATGATTAGTGATCATATCCATTGTTGATAATCATGGATCAAGTCTTAATGACTATTTGAGTTTATGGAAATTGAAAGTAAATTATGCTTTGATCTTTATTACTTCCAACACTTAAACGTTTTGCGAATTCCCACATTCATCTATATATCTCACACAACACTTACACCTCACGTCCCACTAAACATTACCCTTATCATTTGTTAAAACCCATTTTCCAACAAATGATTATTCTTACCTTTCCACATAATCTAAACATTCCTTCCCATTTTCCAAATTATTATTGCTTAACTATTTTCTCTCTTAATGGCAATATGATTCACCTACATAATCAATCATTTGATTATCATTTTCTTCACCTTCTTCATAACCTTAAACCTTAAACCTTCACCACAAATAATCTTCCCAAGCTTAAGCCACATGAAACTCACACTCTCTTTCACAATGTACTCCCTTGTACTTGTTGTCAGCCCACATTACAACATAGGCTCCTATGTGTCTAACCAAACCATTCTTACCTACACATTCCCTATTAATTCTTTTCTTCGCTCACTCTCTCACAAACATTCTTAATTTGAAATTAAAATATCACACACACACACGTACACACATACACACTCACTAATATTCTCCTACATACTTCCACCTTTCCTAACATTTAAAATTTTATTTTTGAATGTTAGGATCCCTTCTATTACATCACCATCAATTCACTTCCAACTCATATCCAACTCACCTCCTTATCCTAACATTTAAATTTCAAATTTGAATTTGAAATCTAAGGATCCCTTCCATCACATCATGATAGCTCACACGTAACTCATACACAACTCACTTCTCTTAATTTGAAATTCATTTTTCCCCCTCACAACATACACCATTTCTCCCTAAGTTTGGATATGCCTTGGCATATTCTACTCTCTTAACCATGCAAATCATGCACTCAACCATGCCAAATCATGCACTCAACCATGGCTAGTTTCTAACTAGTCCATGTACACATGAGGAATACCTAATATATCTTTTGTCTAATGGTTCTAATCTATCTCCTAAATTAGACAAACATCCACAAAACTTCTTTTAAACACTTCACCAATGGTTTTCTAATATGACTATTCGAGTTGGTTGATCTTGAGTGTAAGAATGATGGAAATGTCAAAGTGTGAAGTACAATTGGAGGTTTAACAAGAATGGGTAGTTAAAACGCCAAAACCCCGAAAACCAAAATCGGGTCTCTAGCATGCGGGCAGCCCGCCAGGCTTGAATTGGATTTTACTAATTTGGGTTTCTTAACCTATAAATACCTCTCTTAACTCTTGTATTCTTTACCTCTTTCCATACTTTCTTTCTTCTCTTTTATCTTTTCCTATCCTTTAAGTCTAACACCTCTTATGTTCTAATCTTCTTTTCTATCATCTTTGAAATAACACATCATCTCCGCAAAAGAGGCACACATACTTAATCCACACTTGTATGTTATTAGTAGAGGGTCTTATTTCTCTTACCCTTCTTATTAGAATCGATTCTCTAGGCTATGTTAGGGATTGATTCTTAAGTCAACTTTTATTCAATTTGGTTGTAAGGGAAATCTTGTATCTTAGTGATCAAGCCTAGTTCATTGGGTGATCTAGTTGGGGTTTTGGTATACTTCCAAGGCGAAGTTTTTAATGGTCCTAGTGATCTTAGTAGTAAGTCGAATCATGGGTTCTTAGGGGTGGATTCCGAGGGCGGAATGCTGTTGGCAGTAGCTCTTCTCAGCGAGCGCTGAACACAAGACACATAGAACATGCCAGCAATAGTTTAAAGGAAAGTAAATAGTATGACAACACATAAATGTTTAAGCCGACTCTAGAAAATAAAGATAAATAGCTATTGGAAATGTAGCTACTGTTAATATGGCCCAAGAAAATATAGCTACTATTATTAGGTTATAAGTTTATTAGGTATTTTTAGTTGTGAGTCATGACATTGTCTACACATAGCACATTAAACATATCCTACCAAACAGTCTTAGTAACAAATTTAGTCTTGTGCCCTGTTCTTGTCACCCAAACAACTTAATCACAAACATCATCATATACATTTGGGACTTGTATCCTATTTAGAATTCCATTATATAGGCCAACTAAAGTTCCCATTCTGAATCAGGTTAGCAACTTTACAATCATTGTTCAACCTTGCATCATATATATCTCTTGTTGTAATCAAATCATACAAATGGCCTTTTATACTATACAAATCTTCCATTTTCAAGTTTGTAGAATACATGTTTTGCAATTATTAGTTTGCACAGGCTTTATCCATACACCCCCTATAATAAACTTAAAACTGCATTACTAGATCAGGAAGCCTTCCTTATGTATTTTCCAAACACATATCTATATACTTACCTTTACATATAATTATAATTGATGAAACTCATATTTTATGCATGTTTTACTTTTTGCAGAGATAATTATTATTGATTCAGACACTAGTTAAAATGAAATAGTTTCAAGTTCTGGTAGTTCAAGTTCTGATGAGTATGATTCAAGTTCAAGTTATGACACGAGTTCTCCTGATGATTACAAAATAGTTTCAAGTAAAGGCCCAGATAAAAAGTTGCTCAAATGGTATGAGGATACCTGATAAGTGTAAAATACACATATCCATTTATGCTTAAAATAGCCCAAATAAACCCAAAACAGACCAAAAATGGAAAAAATATGCTTGTATTTGTGTTTTGTGTGTGCAGGTACGGATATATCAAAAATCATAAGAAAACCGTCAAAAACGGGCAAGCACGGACACGAGAATGGAAGAGTGTACAAAAGCCGGAAGCAAAGCCTAGAAAAGTCAACCTCCAGTCAATCTTGGTCAATAGAAGTCAATCACAAAGGATAAAAACCTAAATGTTTCAAAATAGTTCTTCAAGTTTCAAAAAATTGCAAAAATAGTCCCTTAAACCCTAAATGGGCCTCACCCGGATCCAAAAGCCCAATAACCCAAAGCCCATTTACCTTCTATCAAACCACGGGGACCATTCTTGCTGTTTACTAAACTCCTTTTACACTACACCATTTATAAAACAACACAAGGACTGAAATTGCAATTTGCCCAAAGTTTAAAAGTTATTAACCCGTGTTTCAGTTATAAAAGGCGCGAAGAACAATTTACTGTTCATCATCGTCTCCTTTTACCAAGCTGTCAAATCAAGGGGCTTTCTACAATTGAAGGGTGATTACGTCTATTCAAGAGCTCCTAAACACAATGGCAAGGTTAATTCAGTCAAATCAAGGACTTCATTAGCTCACTCTCAAGCTTAGTACACGTCAGCCTGAAGAAAGCACACATGGATATGGGTTTTGCACTCATTTCACTCAGAGAAGAAACACAAGTGAACCTCTAATGGATTGACAGCTTGGCAATCCGTATGAGGTCACTTTGTGATCTAACGACTCATAATCAATAGCCAATGATTAAATGATTTGATGCCTAGGATTCAGAGGAGCGTGTGCATCAAGAGAGACTAGAACCTTCGTTGGAAGCCTATAAATTCCCTCACAAATCACACACACTATCTTTTTTCTTTTTTCTAGCTTTTTCACCTAGTGTAGTTTTTATTGTAATTTTCTTTTAATCAGTTGTAATTGTCTTTTATCTAATGTAATCAGAGTTTTTAGTTAATCAAAGTTAAAATTTGCTTTTAATCTTCTTAGTCTCTCTTTATTCATAAGCTCTCTAAAATAGCCAAACTGTCTCAATAAGCTAATAAGCTCATAAAAAGCTCTTTCAGTCTATAAGCTGAAATGGAGCTTATTTAATTCAGTATTAATCATATCTAAACCTTTAATCATCTTAACATATACTTGTGGATTATTGAGCTTTTTGGGAAGTTTGACCAATTATGGAAGGGTCAAAGAAGGACTTAACTCCTAGCTTATTTATAAGCTAGGAGAGCTTGTAGCAGCTTAATTGTGTTTATTCCTCTTGTTTGGCTAGAGGTCAAGTAAGTTTCCTTTAAATTTTCTCGTGTATTTAATTTTCAATGCTTAAATTTGCTTAATAGTATAAACTGCTAATTTGCTTATTTTTATCTTTTAGTGCTTATTAGTTATAGATTTACCTTTATCTTTAGCTTAATAATAATAGATATAGGATAATTTCAATTCTGTCATTAAATCTTAAAAAATTCCAAAAATAGGTAGCTTTTAGTTTTAAGTTTAGCTTAATTTTCTTTTAAACTTTGTAATTTTCCTTTCAAGTATTGTAACCAAGCTTTATGTTAATGAAAATTCAGTTGTTTTTAATCTCTCATAAGCTCTTTTATTTAACTTCATAAGCTCTCATTTTCCTTCAAATTGTTAAGCTAAATTCTCTTAAGCTACTCAAAAGCTCTTTCAGTCTCTAAGCTGAAATAGAGCTTAATTCAGTAATAAATCTACTTAAATCAATCAACTAGCTTAATTACCTTTGCAATTTGGATTTATAAGCTTATGGATGGGGAGCTAACTATGGATGAGCTCCCATGGACATTACTAGCTTATCCAATAGGATAAGCTAGAGCTTGTAGCAGCTTAATTGTGTGTAAGCTTCTGTTTAGCTGAAGCTAAGGGTTAGTTTTCATTTAAATTACTTTTGTTCTTTAATTCATAGTTTAGATTTGCTTAAAATTTGCTTAATAGTCTATATGCTTCTATGCTTATTTTGCTTATCTGCTTTTCTTAGTGCTTATTTCTTTGTTTGATTGTGCTTATTAGTCTCATTAGTCATAAACTTGCATCTGTTTTTTTAGCTTTTTAGTTATAGTAATTTGTTTTCTCAATTTCTGTCTAAAAACTATAAAAACCAAAAATATTAGTTAGCATTATCTTAGATCTTTCATTTTAGCTTAAATTAGTGGTTAAATCATGATTGTTAAGTTTATTATAAGCTAAAATTCATCTGGTATCAAAGGATTTTAGGCTAGGATTCATTTTCAAAGCTTTTTACAAATCTGTCAAAGATCTTAAGGGGTGTTTGGTTTAAGCTAGTTTGACCATCAAAAGTCAAATCTATTTGGTAAATTTTCTTTAGACAGCTGAGATTTCTTAAGTAAGCAAGTTTTAAAAAGGTTTGAACAATTAGTTTGAAGTTTAAATGATTTTGTGACTTAATTTCCTCATCTCAGCACCAGGGCAATTTTTACCTTCTTTTTAGCTAGTGAATATTGGATCTAAGCCTTCAAAGGCTTAGATCTTGCTTGTTCTTGTTTTGAACACTCTAAGAGAGTGTGTTTAGTGCAGTAGAGACCACAAGGTCACCTGCACTATTGTTTTGCACTTGAGTCAAGTGCATCAGCAGGAACTAAGCTGTTCCTGCTGTCACTTTTTGCTTAATTTTTAGCTAGGTAATCATAGGTTTTAGCTCTTAAGGTTAGAATAGGATGTAGAGTAGTTACAGCTTAATATAGATTAGGACTTAAATTTTATTTTCTAGCTTATTTTCCTAGCTTATTTTGCTGTCAAATTTCAACTAAGAAAACCAAAAAGACCAAAAACAGTAGGTAGATTTAATTAGCTTTTTAATATCAAATCTTAGCTTAGAAAATTAGGTTTTATTATTTAGATTCATAGCTCATAAGTTGTTTGATAAGCCTGCATAAGCTCAGGATCTGAAGTTGCTTATTAAGCATTTGAGCTTATTTAGTTTTTTAACTTTTTTGGCTTATTCCTGAGTTTGTTACTTTGTCATTTAATTTCAGATAGGATCTAGAGTTAGTTAGCCATTTAGCTTTTCATAATTAGCTTTAGCACATTATAAGCTTTCCAAAGCTTCTTTTCTTTTTAAATTTGAGCTTAATTTGAGCTTATTGCAGCTAATTTAGTCAAACTAAGAGCAAAACACCACTTTCTGTAACAGCTTTTTAATAAGCTATTTTAGAGCTTAATTTTGAGTTTCAGTTAATATTGTTTTCATTAAAAGTGCTTAATTTTGTGTCCTTTTTAAGTTCCAATAATTAGTTTTTGAAAATAAGCAAAAATAAAAAAAAAGTAAAAAATGGGGTTTGCCTGCCTCGAACCCACGACCTCACACTTATAGACCATACGACTTAACACCATGCTACAATAGCTCATCCGTTACCTTTTCCTTTCATTAATCCTTTATACACCTTTTGGCTTTATAAGCCAAATAAGCTGTTAAGCTTATTTCGTGGCTTATTTTATAAGCTACGACTTAGGACTTATTTTTCCTAGGATTCATATAGTATAAGCTATTTCCTGTAATTTTTCTAGAATTTTTACTATAAGTTTAGTATTTTTAATCTTTTATTTTCTTTGAAAACTTTAAAAAATCATAAAAAATAGAAAATTAATCAGAAAAATAAAAATCTTTTTTATAAAATTTTCTTTTAATATAAAGTTTGTAGGAAAATTAGTTCACGTTCGTAGGGTCTATTTTGTAAAAATTCACTTTTTAAAGAACGGGTTTTGTTCCCGTTCTCGGTTTTCAAAATTTAACTCTCGTTTTAACTCCGTTTTCGTTCTAGTTTTTTTTAAACTTCGTTTTTAGTCAATTAGAATACATTTTAAAAGAAAAATAAAAGTTAGGTTTAATTTTGTAAAGTTTAAGTTTTTGGCCTTAGTTTTAGTATCTCATTTCGCGTTTTTAGTTAAATTTTGAGTTTCCATTAATTATCTTTATGCTTAATTGTTAGTACTTGTTTATTTCAATCTTCTTAGTAGCTATAGAAAACCCAATCAATCTTCGAACCCATTCAAATCAGTATCCAATATCAAGCGAGTTTTCAATTTCTCAAATCGTTGGGAAAACGACCCGGGAAATCATACTTTCCGGTAAACATACGTATATTATATATTATATATATATATTTTAAAGAGTGAATTTTCCTTAGGGAATTTTCTTAATTGCTCTTGTGATATTATATATTAGTATATATTATATATCGTATCAAATTTTTGGCGTCGCTGCCGGGGATTTGAGTTAACGAATCTCTCGATTTGTGTTTATTGATAAGATTTGAAGATCCTTTCGTCCTCGAAAGTTTCATTTTTGTTTAAAAATTTTCAAAAAGTCAAAAAAATAAAAAAATATAAAAAGTAAAAAATATTTTCTTTTTCTTTTTAGTATAATTATCATAAAAATAAAAAAAACAAAAAAATCAAAAATATAAAAAAATTGTCCTTTAAAAAAGAAATTAAATAAACAAAGTTGGTAAACGAACACCAACAAATAATATCTTCAATTGAGATATTATCATAAATAAGTTCCGGTGAACTTGAAAAGTTCCCAACTCGAACCAAAGATTTAACACTTGCCATTTGTGTCTCTACGAAGTACGGCTCACCTTAAAAAGAAATTTTTAAGAGCTACCGTGAAGTAGTTGATTATTTGGTTTAAGTCTCTTTCGTGTAACCGTTAAAATTTGTTGTTAATAAAAAAAAAAAATAATAATAAAAAAAATTAAAAATCCAAAAAAAAATTAGTGTAAAATTTTCTTTTAATTCTAGATTTTTCCTTTTTGATTTTCTCTTTTTAAGTGCATGCGCACTCGTTCGCAAACTCGTAACCGTAACCGTCGTCAACAACAACAAACCCTTCCGGTTGTTGTTGAACCTTGCAATTTACAAGAGCCAATTCCCGGACCAACCATAGTTGCGATGGCGGATCGAACTATGGAGGAATTACTCCGTGCACCCACCGAGGGTTACGGAGAAGCTATTGTTTTACCCGAAATCAATGCCGATCATTTTGAGATCAAAACTAATTTGCTTCAATTGGTTCAAGCGAACCCGTTTCATGGTTTAGAAAATGAAAATCCATGCTCATGTTAATATTTTAAAAGGATTACTTCGCCCTTATGTTTTAGGAATGTGCTAATGATGTGATTAAGCTAATGATGTTTTCCTTATTCGCCGAGAGCCACAAAAACTTGTACGAGAAAGAACCCCCGAATTTTCCATTTTTGACTGGATGATCTCGTACCAAGTTCGTTAACCAATTATTTCCACCTTCAAAGACCACTCACTAAGAACAAAATTCCTCGTTTTTCACAACGAATTCGATGAATCTTTTAGTGAAGTTGTGGGAACGTTTAAGGGTATGCTTAGATCTGCCCTCACACGGATTTTCGGAGTTAACTCAAGTGATACCTTTTATAAAATGGTTTAACCCGAGAATGAACAAGACTCCCTAAATGCCCCCGCGGCGGGTGGTAATTTGATAAGTAAGACTATATTAAGGGAAGCTTTGAATATAATTGAAAACGACATAGTCGAAAGTGCGTTATTCGAGAAATAAAACAAATGCTTCTAGGTTAATCTAGGACAGATGTTAAGCAAAACGGATGAACGAATTGACAACTTGCGGATCAACTTCGACCTTAGTCCGAGATATTCTAAAAAGGTTTGTTGTCCCTCCCGCACCGTTAAGGCGGTTGAGGAAAATTGGTTACTTGTGGTGGAGCACATGCATGTATATATCCGGCTACCGATAATAACCAAAATGTTAGTGCAACCACGGGAACTAATAATCAACAACCCCACCAAATCGAGTTTAGTAATCAAATGGCACCACCAAGATTTGCTCCATGCCAAAATCAAGTCAAAATAGAATTATAATAATCAAGGTCAAGTAATCGTGCTTCGAATTTTCAAACCAGGTGTTTCAAAATCAATCTGTTTCAAAATGCTAAAATTAAGGTGAAACATTCTCCAAATGATTTTCGAATTACAAGAAGTCTAATGATCAAACGATTAGGAATTTTTGCCAATACCAATCACTCGAATGGAAAGGAGAGTTAAAGAACGAGATTCAAACTACCATCAAGAATCAAACCAAACCGCTTTGATGATCAAATAATGCTTTTCAAACACGTTGCAAAATAATCTTCAGAACATGTTAAGTAGTTTCTTTCAAGCCCAAGCCTCACCTTCGGGTACTCTTCCGAGTAATACGATTCCTAACCCGAAGGGCGAGATGAAAGCAATCACTACCCGAAGTGGTGTAGCTTACGAGGGACCCTCGAATCCAACTAAACCTTCCCCGAAAAAGGTAGTGGAACGAGAGACCGAGGAAATAACGGATGAGGAGCAAAATGATTTCCAAGGAAGTACCGCTCAAATCCCACCTCCGGTTATCCCTAAACCAATTCCGGAACCCGAGATTCCGAAGACTTTACCAAAATCGACTCCGATACCGGAACCCGAGATTCCGAAGACGGTACCTAAGCCAAGTATTCCTTACCCTTCAAGACGAGACAATCAAAAGAATCGAGAAAAAGCTTCATACCAAAAAGAAAAGATTTTTCAAATGTTTCAAGATTTGCGTTTTGATATAAGTTTTGCGGATGCTTTGTTTTTAATGCCGAGATTTGCTCCTACGATTAGGGATTTGTTTTAATGAAAAAAGAAAAGATCTCGAATTATGAAAATTCCATTGAACAGAATTCTCGGCAAATGCTCCTTAAAAAGCTTCCCCGAAAAGCTTAGGAGATCCGGGAAAGTTTCTTATTCCTTTTTTTTTGGGTTTATTTTTTTTTTTTTTTTTTTCTTTGGTTTTTTTTTGTTTTGTTTATCCTTGTGAATTCCCGGGAATGGAGATATGTTACGCCTTGGCCGATCTTGGTGCGAGCATAAATCTAATGCCCCTTTCGATTTGGAAAAAACTTTCGTTGCCCGAACTTTCACCGACTCGAATGACTTTAGAGTTAGCGGACCGATCCATAACTTACCCTAAGGGTTTAGCCGAAGACGTCTACGTTAAAGTTGGAAAATTCCACTTTCCCGCCGATTTTCGTATAGTTGTCGATTTCGAAGCTGATCCCCGAGTACCTCTTATACTTGGAAGGTCATTTTTGAAAACCGGTCGTACCTTAATTGACGTTTATGAAGGAGAAATCACCCTCCGTGTTGATAACGAAAGCCGTCACTTTCAATTTAGACAAACATGAAATTAACCTCTACAAATGACAAATCGGTAAACCGAATTGACATCATTGATGAAATTTGTGAGGAATATGTTCCAGAATTATTAGGATTTCCTAGTAATGATTTTTCAAGTCAATCCCCAACTTCGAGGGTATCTAGCCTTTAACTCTCGAATTTACTTTGGAAAATCGATTGCTTTTCTTTATACAAATTCAATCACTTTGGAAAGTGATCATATGATTGGATCCGGAGAAACATTTATGTTCTTGAAGCACTTGTTAATGATGCCCGTTTCAACTTCTCCGATGGACCTTAAGCAAAGAGAAGTTATCGAGGCAAATCTTCAATTGAAGAGCCTCCGATTGGAATTAAAAACTTACTCTCACTTAGAATATGCTTTTCTTGGAAGAAAACGATAAGTACCCGTTATCATAGTAAAAAAGGTTTTAAAAAACCGATCAAAAAGAAGCTCTCATTAATTTTCCTTAAATCACATAAACTGCCATCTTGCGAACATTCACCGATCACAAGGTAACGACCCTACGTTTTGTACTCATAATATTATGAATGGAAGACGGGATGTAAACCAACTGTAGCAGAAGTCCAAGACGGGTGAACCCCGAAAATTCATGAAGTCATTAAGAAGGCGTGAATACACTTCTTATGCGAAATGATCTACCCGATCACCGACAGCCCATGGGATTAGTCCCCAATCCATCGTGTCCCCTAAAACAGGAGGAATGAACCGTCGTTGCAAATGAAGAGAAAGAATTAATTCGACACGTGCAAGTATACCGATGGATATATGTATCGATTATAGGAAGCTTAACGAAGCGACTCGTAAAGATCATTTTCCTCTCCCGTTCATGGATCAAATGCTAGAACGTCTAGCCGGCAATGAATTCTATTGTTTCTTAGATGGTTTTTCAGGGTATTTTCAGATTCCAATTGATCCTCATGATCAAGAAAAAACGACTTTTACGTGCCCGTACGGTACTTTTGCTTATCGTCGTATGCCATTGGACTTATGTAAATGTTTTCCGGGACCTTTCAACGTTGTATGATGTGCAATTTTTCACGATAAAGAAAAAAGACAATGGAGTGTTTAAGGATGATTTCCGTTTTTTGGAGATAATTTTGATCATGACTTTCTAATCTTGACAATGATAAAAAGAGGGTGAAGACACAAATCTTGTCCTTAATTGGGAAAAATGTCATTTCATGTGTAAAGAAGGAATTGTTTTAGGTCATAAGATATCTAAGTCCGGAATTGAGGTCGACCGAGCAAAAGTCGATGTGATTGCTAAACTCCCTCATCCGACTACCGTTAAAGGAGTTAGAAGTTTTTTAGGTCATGCGGGATTTTACCGTCGTTTCATTCAAGACTTTTCCAAGATTTCTAGACCAATAACTCACCTTCTCGAAAAAGACACACCTTTTGTATTTTCTCAAGATTGTATCAATGCTTTCGAAACCCTTAAGAAGAAGCTTACCGAAGCTCCGATCTTAGTTGTCCCGGATTGGAACCTACCTTTCGAATTAATGTGTGATGCAAGCGATTTTGCGATTGGTGCGGTTCTTGGACAACGTAAGACGAAGCATTTTCAACCGATTCATTATGCTAGTAAGACGATGACCGAAGCTCAAATTCATTACACTACAACGGAGAAGGAGATGCTCGCCGTAGTGTATGCTTTTGAAAAGTTTCGGCCATATCTTGTCTTATCTAAAAGCATTGTTTATACCGACCACTCTGCTTTGAAATACCTCATGAACAAACAAGATGCCAAGCCAAGGTTGCTTCGATGGGTGTTACTTTTACAAGAGTTCGATATCACCAATATTCTTGACAAGAAAGGAAGTGAAAATCTAGCCGCCGATCATTTGTCAAGACTCGAGAATCCTCACAAAGATGTTTTGGAAAACAAAGACATTAACGAACATTTTCCTTTAGAAACTCTTGGAGTTATATCAAACGGAAGTACCCCATGGTTTGCCGATTTTGCAAACTACCATGCGGGGAATTTTATCATAAAAGGAATGTCAACTCAACAGAAGAGGAAATTTTTCAAAGATGTAAAACATTATTTCTGGGATGATCCCTACCTTTTTCGTATTTGTGCGGATCAAATCATTCGTAGGTGTGTATCTGGACACGAAGCTCTTGAAATCCTCAAGGCTTGTCATGAAGGACCCACCGGGGGCCATCATAGTGCCAATCTCACCGCTCGAAAAGTATTTGATGCCGGTTTCTTTTGGCCCACTATATATCGAGATGCTCATTCGATGATCAAATCTTGTGATACGTGCCAACGACAAGGCAAAATTTCTCAACGTGATGAAATGCCTTCAAACGTTATCACAAGTTTGGAAATCTTCGACATATGGGGTATCGATTTTATGGGTCCTTTTCCGTCATCAAAAGGAATAAGTTATATCCTTGGTAGCCAGTCGACTATCTTCGAAACTGGGTCGATAGCAAGGCGCTCCCACAAACGTGCCGTGTAGTTGTAAAAATTTTAAAGTCTCTTTTTGCCCGATTTGGAACACCAAGAGCTATAATAAGCGATCGTAGGACCCACTTTTGTAATGATCAATTTGCCAAAGTGATGTCTAAATATGGAGTCACGCATCATTTAACTACTGCTTACCACCCTCAAACGAGTGGTCAAGTGGAGGTGTTAAATCGTGGTCTTAAGCGTATTCTTGAAAGGACGGTAGGAGAAAACCGTGCCTCATGGTCTGACAAGCTAGACGATGCTTTGTGGGCATTCCGAACCGCTTTCAAAACACCGATCGGATGCACACCCTATAAGCTCGTTTATGGAAAGTCTTGTCATTTACCGGTCGAATTGGAACACAAAGCTTATTGGGCTCTTAAACACGTAAATTTCGATCTTAAAACCGCGGGTGATCATCGGAAGCTGCAACTAAATGAACTTAACGAGCTTCGAGATCAAGCTTATGAGAATTCATTGATTTACAAGGAGAGGACGAAGAAGCTTCACAACTCAAAGATCAAGAATCGAATCTTCAATGTTGGTGATCAAGTTTTACTCTTCAACTCCCGGTTCAAGATATTCTTCGGAAAGCTTAAAACTCGTTGGTCAGGACCTTTCACTATTGCTCAAGTTTTTCCTTACAGAACAGTTGAATTATCTCAACCCGATGGTCCAAATTTCAAAGTAAATGGTCACCGTGTGAAACATTACTTCAGAGGAGACATACCACCCAAGGTAGTCCCGGATCTCCACACTCTCCCTAAGGACAACTAAATTCAGGGATCGAGTCGAGCTTGCGACTCGGTGACCAAAAACAAGCCGCTTCGTGGGAGTTCACCCCATGCTTATCCATTTTCTTTCTATTTTCTATCTAATGTGTTGTGATGTGTTGTGCTATCCTCTTCCGATTTCTCGTTGTTTGTTGTTTGTTGTTTGTTGTGATTTTTGTAGGATCAACCCAACAATTTCTGAAGCCTCTCGTGTCCGGTGTTGTATCCCGTTTCACTCGAGTTTCTCATCCTTTGTGTGAAATTAGTTTGGGGAAATCTGATATCCTTTCATCTTATCGATTCACGTTTATCTTTGCATAATTCATAAACGGCTTAGATTTACATAGTGACCCACCTTTAAACATTGAGGACAATGTTTCTTTTTAGTTTGGGGAGGGAATCTATCGATTTGATGTTGCCTGCTTATTGTTTTGTTCTCACGTACCCGTTTTCCCATAAAAATAGCAAAAATTTTAAAATTTTAAGTTCTTATTTGTCAAAAAAAATGTTAAGACAAAAATGTAGGTTTTCTGTTGGTAAGAATAAGAAGTAATTTTTGACCCGATCGAACGTGTAGAGTTCTAGCTTTCTCCCTTAACAATTAATGATGATAGTTTGTGCTAGTCTCATGTAGACTTTAAACATGCTAGACTTGAATCGTTAGTAAATGAAGACTTGTGCTAATTGACTCGCTTCTTCTCACCCCTTATTATATACCAATAAATATAAACAAATATAAATATATATCAAGGAACAAAAACCACGAAATCAATGAAACCGGAAGCAGTATAGAGAGTCTCTGGGTCGTTAAGTCCCAACGAGGCTAGAATGGAAAATCGAATGATGAAATGATAATTGATGTTTGAATATGAAAATGATGTGATTGGGAA